>OOFE01012294.1:4832-23985 GCA_900323365.1 Monocentris japonica | reverse complement strand
CCAAAGTTGTTTTAGTTGTCTAACCTTCTAACCTTAACCAAAGTTGTTTTAGTTGTCTGACTAACCTGAACCAAAGTTGTTTTTAGTTGTCTGACTAACCTGAACCAGAGTTGTTTTAGTTGTCTAACCTTCTAACCTGAACCAAAGTTGTTTTAGTTGTCTAACCTTCTAACCTGAACCAGAGTTGTTTTAGTTGTCTGACTAACCTGAACCAGAGTTGTTTTAGTTGTCTAACCTTCTAACCTTAACCAAAGTTGTTTTAGTTGTCTGACTAACCTGAACCAAAGTTGTTTTAGTTGTCTAACCTTCTAACCTTAACCAAAGTTGTTTTAGTTGTCTGACTAACCTGAACCAAAGTTGTTTTAGTTGTCTGACTAACCTGAACCAAAGTTGTTTTAGTTGTCTGACTAACCTGAACCAAAGTTGTTTTTAGTTGTCTGACTAACCTGAACCAAAGTATAGTTTAATTTACTTTGATGCAGTGTGTGACTGTATGGATGTGAAGCTGGAGGTGTGATCAGTCAACTTTCCTTCGATACATTAAGGTCAAAAATAATCAAAATAATAGTCTAGAGATGTTATATTGTATTGGTGAACAGGTAGATGCAGACATAGGGAGACAGGATAAGGGAAGGAAGCATAAAGGGACATATGGAAGCATGAATGAAGAAGCCAGTAAGGGAATGTGCTCCTTATGATTGTCTGATTTCCTGCCCTCTCCTGAGCTTTTACCTCCCTGGAGGGAGTTGGTGTTGATCCTTGTTGATTAAATCGCCGTGGTTCAGCACCGAGATCAGGGCTGCTGCAGGGACAGAGTTAATAACAACTCATTTGTGACACTGGGGAAACGCTCCTGGTCGAAGGGCACGGGACGCCCCCTGCATTTTTTAATCTTTATTTATCCAGGGAAGCTTGACAGAGCATGCATGCTCTCTTTCAGCACACATTCACACCTGGGAACTGCCCAGCACAACTACAACCTTCTGCTGCCGGCCACTTGAGCAGCTCCACTCAACTGGGGGTTGAGTGCCTTGCTCAAGGGCACCCCCACAACAGTTCAAGGAGGGAAGTGTGTTATTCACTTCCCCCGCCCAGATTTGCCCTGTCGATCCAGGATTCAAGCAACAAAAAAATGATAGTGCGTGTCCAGATTACAGAAATCCTATTTAATTCAGTAAAAACACATTGAATTTTGCTGTCATACTCATCATGTGATGGGTAATGTTAAAAAAAATGTGATCGACCTCCTGCTGTGTACCTGCTTTCCAAACATGGATGCCTGTGTCTGTACTGAGGAGCGCTGGAGGCTGGGGGTGAAGGGGTTAATCGAGAATAATCCATCATTCACTTAAGGGGGTTGCCAGGTCTGTGATTAAGGGGACGAAGGGGCTGGCAGGGTTTAGACAGCCCCATTTACAGCCTGAGCGAACGGTGAAATAGGGCAGACGCAGAAAAATGGAAAGCAAAGAAAGAAAGAAAGAGAGAAAAACAAACAAACAAAAGGATTGGAAATTGGAGTTCTGGTCTAAATCTGGCACCTATCTCTACAGACACCGCCAGGGTTGGTGTGGCAGGTATTGAAATGGCACTCGCCAGACCTCCACACACACACACACACACACACACACATTCTTTCAGCATGTACCAACTAGCCGTGGTGAGGGGGACATATCCCAGCATGCAGCAGGACCCTCTTGGGGAGCAGCCGGCGTCATTTATAATCAAGTGGCCATGACTTATGAAAATAAATAAGTTATATTCAGTTACACATGGACGTGTGCGGCGCGGCCAGGCGAGATGACATTTACTAGGCTGTCTACAGTAATGAATACTCTATTATGGGTGTCGAGGGAGAGACGGGGGGGCCAGAGGAGGCTGGGAGTGTGAAGGAGGGCAGAGCGAGGGCAAGGAGGAGGAGAGAGAGACAGAAAAAGAGGCTGCTAGGCAGGAGGAGAGCTTTCGTTGGATGAAATACTGAGAGGCTCAAGCGATGAACTGTTGAGGAAAGTTGGGAGACTGAGCTCTCGCTCGTTTCCAGCAATACTCCACATTCACACAATCATACACGTTCACATCTGGTAGCTGAGCGGAGCAATTTTACGTTGATTCGCCGTTTAAAAGACAAAGATCAAAATGAGGCTGCAAACGGTTTAAAAGTGAAAGTTTAGTAGATTTGGACTTCTCTGGTGCATATTTCTGATATTTACAGCTGTTAATAAATTGTTTCAATATGTAATAATGTGTACTGCTGTTTGAAACTGGGTAGCACACAGCCAAAAGAGCCTGGGCGTTAAAAGAGCTAAGGCAGAGACATGACGTTAAACATCTAGCGCTCAGTGGGAGTCCTCCACACCCAGCCACAGCACAGCCACAGTAGCTGGTGGATTCAACACATACCAGCCACTTTCACTGTTTAAAGTAATAATCTGTGGTATTTTCATTTCAAACTAAATGTTTTGCAACTCACTGATTGATAGAACACAGCAGTGACCAACCTCGACCAGGTCATGAAAGCTTTTCCATCTGCTGTTCTAGACACCCAGTGTCAGGTAGGTATTTTCCTCTGGTACACAGGAAGTGATGTTTTTGTTTTTTCATTCCAAACAAAATAAAACATCACATAGAAGAAGAACTGGGTGGTTAGCATGAGCAGCGATAGCCACCGTGGCTGAACAGACAAAGAAAAGAGCGCCACCTACAGGAACTTAAACTCCATCAACAGAAAATCCAAGGAGAAAGACGTCACAGTGCTGGACACACTGTTTGATTGACAGGTGATCTCTGGGAAGAGCAGTGAAGAACACCACAGCAACGAGGCTGAGCACCAAAAACTATAACTAAAACTATACCTGTTCACCGTGATCACAGCTTCACTATGATGACTACACTAAGACTCACAACAAATTCTTTCTGTGAAAGTTTCATTCTGGATGTAACTGGTTGACATCATATCCATGATAAGCTGTTTACAGTTGCATCCATTGTAAAAGCCCTCCTTCATTTATCCTGCACACATTAACACAGGCAATTCGTTCTTGACTGTTATCCAGTAGAGCCAAATTAGTGTACTAGTATAGCGACTAGCAGACCATTCCTTGTAACTTCTCACAACTGAAAAGACCAAAATTTGATTTTTCCAAACAATTTCTCCTGGTGATGGGAAAAACATGCCACAATATTTCAGCAGGAATGCAGTAGACTGGTTACATCTATATCCTGAATGATCTCGGTTGACTGGAGGAACTGTAGCAGTCTGGAATAAGGGACTGAGTGAATGTGACTCAGACAGTCTGGGGCTTCAGGCTGTGCTAAGACATGGCCGCCTCATTAGGTGACACCATTGTCTCATTGCTATCAGGGTTTCCTCTGCATTCATGGAGCAGCGGTGGCCCATCGCAGCAGGAGCAGCACCACTGCTGATGGACATGATGTCAGACGTTTTATTTATTTGATTTAGGGCAAGTCCTTGCTCAAACATCTGAATACAGGCCCGTTGTTGAATGATTTATTATAACAAGCACAGTCCACATAAGTACAGGTCTGAGCTGGAGTGGCCGCAATAAAAATAACTCCAACCACCAATGCTAAAGAAGTATTGAGGGGACAGTGAGGAGGAGGAGGCACAGTTGATGGTTGCGGAGGATTGGTGGCAACGTTTTTTTTTAACTTCTGTTTATCCAGGAAAGCTTGACTGAGCATGTATGCTGTTTTTTCGTCAACATCTTGCTTCACACAGCTCCATTCACACCTGGGATCTCCCCCAGTATAACAAGTCGTCTGGTGCGGTTGGATTTAGTGCCTTGCTCAAGGGCAACTTCAAAGTAATTGTTTTGACAAGCAAGTGTTTCTCATCCACTTTTCCTGCCAAGATTTTTCCCCTGCCAGTCTAGGATTCAAACCAGCGTTCTTCTGACTACAAGCCCATTTTCAAACCTCTAGGCCAGTGGTTCTCATGTGGCCTCATGACACCACTGCTGTAGTGTTTGGTTGGTGTGAAAACCTGCAGACTCTTGAACCTCACTGAAAGCTGCAAGAGGCAACTCCACTAAATTGCACACAGCACGCTCATGTTTCACCAACCCAGCTGGTCTGTGATGCTTTATACCAAAGGAACAAGAGAGAAAAAAGATCTAACATTGGTGAGTCCAGCTTCCTCTGGACGGAGCCTCGCTGCTGTTTAGGAGGCAGTTTTGTATTTCGCTCTTAAGTCTCAATTCATCACTTTCTGTGCGCGGAGGAGATTTCCCTCCAGTGACCACACCGACACCAGAATTTCATTTGGACAAATAAGGCAAGTCTATGGGGTCTCAATTAGCGGGGATGAGAAGCGCTCCTCTGTTGCAGCACACAAGGATATTTTTACTTAAAAATCTAGATTTAACAACTTTAACTTTCTGTGCCAAGAGGAAGACGGGAGAGCGGACCACCGACTCATTCAAACACAGTATAGATGATGTGGCTTAAATCTGCCAAACTAATAAAAGTGACACATATACCAGCCAGCATCTCTCAAGGGTCGTCCACCCCTGGGGCTACTGGAGGGACTTGGGACAGCAGCTCCCCTAGGCAGGAATCTATTGTTTGCTACTATTAAGATAAATCAGATCATGTTCCCCAAACTGGGGCATTAGAGTGGGCCAAACTAGCTGTGTCTGACCTGAGACTATAAACCATATCGCATGTATACCCCACGTCCTCTATAACTGGGTGTTAGAGATGATGCAGTGAAGGTGTTTATGGGTGGTACTCTCTGGTTGGAGGTCAAATAAAATGATAAAATGTCTTTTGTTGAAGGATAAACTGTACAGACGTAACCATTGCAAGAGGAATTGTTTGGAAAAATCAAATACTGGAATGGTCTGAGAGCCACAGGAGTTTTGGTTCTACTGTATAGCATTTAAAGACAGAAGTGTTAGCATGAAAGAACAGGGGCTTCCACAATGGATACCACTGTATGATAGCCACATCATCGCTCATGTCTTGCTTTACCAGGGGGCCAATCAAATCACCTCCTTCCGCTCTGAAACTATGGCTTGGCAATGGCAGGCCAGAGGCAGCCAATGACAAATGATCTCCTGTATCTGGAGTCCATCTCTGTCTCCTCAAGACACTGAGGGATTTGTCTCCATCTTCGCTTTTATGTGGGAATGACACGTTGTCATTTTGGGCTAGCAGGTGGCCCTTTGTCTATGATGATCTATTGATTTTCCTCTCTCTTCCTCCGGCTTGATTTCTCATTCTCCCACTCATCGCTGTTGTTCTCCTCTCATCCATCGCCCGGAGAGAGGATGGGAGGATGAGCAGCTGCACCCAGTGAGGAGAGGAAAAAAGAGGCGAAGAAAAAGGTGGAGGGGAACACAGAGGACAGCAAGAAGAAAGGACTCTTTTAACCATACACAACAGCACCCCACTTTTTACTGCATGCTGGCTGAAATATTGCTGGTTCCATCCCCAAGAGGAATTGTTTGGAAAATCAATTTCTGCTCTTTTCAGATGTTGGAAGTCACAAGGAATGGCCTGGTTATTCTCTGGTTGAGAGACACTACAGTTATGTGGGGCAGATGACTTTTACACTGGCCACCACTTTAACTGTGACAAATACCCTCATTACCCGAGACTCAAGGCTAACCTAAACCAAACCTCTCACACACAGGAGGCTTTTAAACCTTTTTTTAACCCAGCAGACTGACAAAGGCTGCGCTCATACTGCAGGCAATCACCCTTAATTCTGAATTGTGGGTCATAGACAATTCGTTTTGGTGACTGTTCATATCTATTTTAAAATCAAACCTATATCTGATACCAATGTGAACTGTAAGACATTTCAAAAAGACACACACACACACACACACACACACATTTACAATAAAAAAACCATCAGATCCATCATTGTGCCCGCGCTACTTTGGTCACGCTAGCTAACATGGAAGGTGCTCAAAGATGGCTTCATCAACAGATCATACAGGCAAGAAAGAACTATAACAGTCCATCCCTTGTAAAGTTCAACTGTCAGCGTGAAATAATGACAATCTCAAGCTCATGACGTAAACTTGACTGATAACCATGGCAACGCTGAAAGATTTGAACCTTGAAATACAACATTTAGTACCACATATCAACGTTGTCTGGATCCATGCCACTTTTTGCTGTTTGCATTGATTTGAAACAATCTGATTTGTGTCACTTTGGAGGGAAACAATTGAAATTGAGACACTTTCAGCTGCAGTATGAAACATATAAGATCACATTCTTAATTACAGCAGCCTAAGGGGAGAAGATGCATTGGGAGGGGAGGGTTACACTCATGCCACTCTCCACCAGTCAAACTGGCATTTCTGCTGGACGGAGACAGACTGAAAGAAACTGAAACACTCTTTAAATGCCTTGCTCGAGGGCACCTCGACATATGTTACTATGGGATATTATCAGTTCACTGTGAGTCAAGGTCCTCCTCCAGTGTCTCCCCTTTCAAATTTCTAAACCTCTCAGAAAGCATTTCAAAAAGTGATGTCTGATTACGTCAATCACAGTCCCAGTCACAATGAGGCTCAGGTGTGCCAGGACGGGACCAATCAGCTGTGTCTTTTTTTGATTGGTAGAAATCAGCTGTCACTCCTACTTTACCTTGCAAACCGATGATTCACTCTAATGATTTAAACCAGCTAAAACCAAGGTTGTAGCCACACTCATAGAAACTATAAATGAGAAAAAAAAATAGAGCAGTTGATCAGAACCATCTCTGCAAACACAGACATGATAGTCTGGTCTTACCTGGAGGGCCATGGAGTTTGGCTTTCTTTACTGAAATAGAAAGAGAGAGAACACAGGTTAGTCTCAAGGTCTTATCTAATGCCAACACCAAATGAACAGTACTGAGTGTATAAAATAGAGAGAGCTAGACTAAAGCAGAATACAACAAATGTAATTTTTTAGGCATTTTGCCTTTATTTGGCAGTCAATAGAAAGAGACAGGAAAGATCAGGGATGACATGTGACATAGGTACTAGGACAGATTTGAAGCCAGGATGTCACACTTATGTGGTATGTTCCTGAGACCACTGAGCCACCAGGAACCACGAATGAGGTACTCAGACAGACCGACCACATATAAACTAAACAGCTCTCTTACATCTAACAAGGGATTTTTCCCCCGATTGTCCCTAACTGTTTCAGGGACACACTGGAATCTCAGTGAAACAATGCCCAGATGTACTGAAGGTTTCCTCTAGTGCAAATCAAATACCGAAAACAAAAATCTTATTTTCCATTTCTTAGTTTTCAGCACACAAAGCATTTGCATTTGAAAAAAATGGGTAAATTAGGAAGCCGCTGTTTTTTTGTGCTTTTGCCTTATTGCTGATGCATTGTGGATGCTCCAAGGCTGGAACACAAAATAGGGGGAGGGAAATTGTGAAGGGTGATTTATCATGCTCACTTGAGAGTGAGTGTGTCATTGGAGTTATCAAGTGGGCACCTCCCATCAGAGATCTTTTGTTCACTTAGTCCCAAGACGGCTCCAGAGTAAATTTTGGCATCTTAGACCTGCCCACCTCTCCACCCACTTATCAGACCTCTACGTATCTACTATGCCCCTACACTTCAGCTGACACGATATCCCCAATATCATCTTCAGTTTAACAAAACACCATTAAGAACATTATTCTTATCCTGAGCCGTAGTACAAAATCATGAAAACGGAACAAAATGGGAGCCATTAAGTTCAAAGTTTGAGTGCATGTTTGGACGACTAGTAAAGTGAGCTCAACACGTTTATTCAATCACAGCCAAGACGTGGGAGATGCGATAAGCAAGACAGAGAAAGATCGAGAGAGGGAGGGAGAGGGAGGATGGTACTGAACAGGTCATTTATCTTAGGCTGTCAGCACAGCTTGCCTTGTGTGTCACTCGTGCCAGCTGGGCGGAAGCTCAGAGGAAGCCTGATTGGTAGAGTGCCAGACCCAACCCTGATAATACCTGTCTGAATGGCCTGACACTGTGAAAGAAACCCACTGTGATGTTATATACTGTAGGCTAGCATGGAAGAGAAGAAAGATAAATCATTTAGGGGGGTAATTTTGCCAAATATATGAACTCTGAGTCATATAATCATCATATATCATATTTAATACCGCTACTTTACCCTCAGGATCTACGTCCACACTCCACAAGGCTCAGAGCCTATTCCATTTATTTCCATCCGACTCAGTATTACTGAGTCATGTTGTCCCATTGCACCGCTGGACTCACCTACGGCTGCAGCCCACTGCATGAATGTACATAGTGACAGAATGCTTTTTTATATATGTAGTGATATGTATTGTCCACTGTCTGTTGAATGCCCTGCACTGTCCCCTTGCATTAAATGTGAGGTCCTGCACAATGTACGCAAGTATTAGGTACTTATGTTACTAAGTTGTCAATATGTTACTGCACCACGAAAAAGTCCTGTACTTTTATTGTACTTGGCAAATAAAGTAATTTTGATATTTCCTTGAATGGCATGGCGGCTCAGTGGTTAGTCACTTCACAGCAAGAAGGTCTTGGGTTTGATTCCCAACCCCCCGGTCCTTTCTGAGTTTGCATGTTCTCCCATCCCATAGGTATGAGTGTGTTTGTCTGTCTATGTGTTCACCCTGTGGTGGACTGGCAACCCGTCCAGAGTGTTATCCTGCTTTCTGGCCAATGCATGCTGGGATAGGCACCAGTGACCCTGAATAGGAATAAGGGTTAGGGTTATGGAGAACAAATGATTTTGTCCAATGCTGCTGAGCTGCATATCGGGCAAAATGTGTGAAAAGTGGGAGGTGTCAAAGCATGTGTATAATCCCCTCACACTAACGGCTGAACAGAGCACCTAGCAGGGAAAAGCTAAGAGGACACACATGCTACATGAGTTACTGATGCATCGTCAGAGAAGTGTCATGTATGGACACTGATCTGTTTGGGGATATACAGTTAAGGGGGTGTCTCTCTTGGGGTAAGTAAAATTTTGATACTCTATTGATCCCAGGGGGAAAATGTATTGTTTGGTGGAAGTCAGAGCACAGGATCAGGATTTGAGCACCACTGCTGGTAGGCTCATTTGTTTTCAGGTGGGATGGCTTTATAGTCCCTTCAGGATTTTATTTTTAATCTCCCACAAATATTTGTAATCTATTCTCTTCTTTGTGTTCTTTATAATTTTCACTGGTTCAATTTCACTGAGATTTCAATGCTGAACTTTGCAAATAAACTTTAACTTCACGCCACTTCTGCAGGGGAGGAATCAAACCTGGGACTCTCCAGATACAGGACATGAGTGCTAGCCAGTAGGCCAACCTACCGGCCACAAAATAATATTTCTTCTTAATCTCTCTATATGGGAGATAAAATAAAATTAAGTATAATATACAAGTGAGTGGAGGTAAATGGCATACTGTTCACCCTCAACTAGTTGGTGGACAGACACTAGTGTTTTGTGTTACAAAACACAGAAAATAGTCTAGATCTTCAAAAAGAATTACCAGCAGAATCAATGCGAGATGGATAAATGCAGGAGAGTGAACTTCTGCAATGGCTACTACTGAAAATACCTACTCTAGACAAAGGTGAGTTGAAGTCTGTTTCCCATAGTTACAAAAACGAATGTAACTGTCACTCACATCTAAGCCAATTATAGGGCTAGCAGAGGTCAGTGTCCCCTTTTTGCCAATGGGAAGACTAGCTGGGTCAGAGTTGGTAAAGCAGGTCAGATATCAGACACGTGCCAGCCGGTATGATTGAATGAGAGGATCCGTGCTGCTGGTGACCGGGCGTTTGGCTGGTGGGATAATCCCTCTGAGCTAATGCCTTAAGCAGGGCTGAAATCTACCAGACCCAGCTGTAATGGGGGTGAGAAAGAAAAAGAATGGGCCATGTGGGAAAGCAAGCTCACCTCCCTTTAGTAGGTTACAGAGCAGATACCTTTTGACCTTATGGAGCACCTTCACAGCTTCTACAGATCTGAAAATGGTTAATAAAGTGAAGATGTTGTTGAGGGAAGCCATGTTGATTTGGGGAAATGGGAGGGGAAAGGCAGCAACTCGACACTGACGTGATGAGTCATGCATAAGATTACCCCTGCTGCTCCAGAGCTGTATGAGAAGATTATGTGATACTGACATCTGTAAGATCTGTGTATGCTACAGATGATTAAACACTAAAACTTTAATGAAGAAAAACCTTTGGCTGATTTCCAGCTTAAATAGTCACTTAGTTACGAATAGTTATTCCTTGCAACTGCCTTTGATGAGAGTATTCACTTCACTACTGAAGTTCAATTAAAACTGCAGAAAAAAAAGCAGGGGATGGCAAGAAGGAGCAGGGGATGGCAAGAAGGAGCAGGGTCAAGCATTGGTTGGAGACAATAACCAGCACCTGAAACTTGTGAAACCTGTTATCCCTCTCCAACATATATCCCATTTCTTGTAAGTAGAGAGGGAACCAGGAAGTGTTAGACTCGGCAGTAAGCATACAAACTACATTACTAGGCTTTGTTGGTTTGTGAACTACACTATTGGACTTTGTAATGTTGTATGCCCCAAGAGGAGAAAATACAAAAACGTAATCATCAGTTTTTTGTAAATTGTTCACTGCAGGTGTTAGTCACACATCACATCCATATTCTAGATAAGAACCATTGCCATCAACATGTACTGTAATTTCAGCCTCACTTTGAAGAAATAAGTTGACATGATTACATAGCCAAGATTATTACATGTCATTTACACTGTATGCCGATGACATCCTTCTCTTCATTAGAGTGTGCTCCAACTGTGACCACTTAATGGCTGTTCTGTGAAAGTGAGGCTTTGAAGCCCAGCGGTGGAAATTACCTCTGAGTGAATTAAAGACTGTTTCTTTAGCTAGCACAGCCTCTGAAGCCTCTGATCCACTCAGAGATAACACCCGGGCTCTGCCTACAGCTACAGCTCATTCAAAATGCTACTGCTAGACTTCTAACAAAGAGGAAAACATTTGACCACATAACGCCAGTTCTCAAGTCCCTGCATTGGCTTCCAGTGTGTCAGAGAATCGACTTTATATTGTTGCTAGTCTACAAGTCACTAAATGGCCAAAATACATCACCAACATGCTCTCTCAATATGAACCCTCTAGACCCCTTAGGCCATCTGGGTCAGGTCTGCTAACTGTTCCTAGAGTTAAAACCAAACAGGGTGAAGCAGCGTTTAGCTACTATGCAACAAATACTTGGAACAAACTTCCAGAAGAACTGAGACTCGCTCCCACAAAAACTACTTTTAAATCTAGATTAAAAACATTTCTGTTCACCACTGCATTCTACTAAACTACAAACCTATACTGTGCACTACTTTTATATATTTTAAAGAATTGTTTGTTGTATGTGATTTTATTCTGTGATTTTATCTCGATTCTACTTTTATATTAATTTCACCAAATCAAAATGCATTTCTGAGTGTGTCTGAGGCGTTGCCATACAAAGTGCCTCTAAGGGTACGCGGCTCGGAACGTATGTGTCATACATGTGCCCACACCCCCCCAATGCAAACAGTAAAAGTCGGACTAAATTGTTATGTTTTGAGTATATTTTACAGAATTGTATGTTATATGTTCAAATGCCCTATCTGCACTGTGATTTTATTTTGTTTTGTTTTTCTTTTAAATGTCTTTGTTTTATTTGTTCTTCTTTGTAAATCTATCATGTAAAGCACTTTGAATTGCCTCCGTGTATGAAAGGTGCTATACAAATAAACTTGACTTGACATGACTTGACACTGAGACGACACTACACACTGGAAGGTATTGTGAACTGACTGAGAAGGGGTCAAACAGGGGCAAGACAAACAAAAGCACACACTCACTTCCACTTCAGGTGAAACAAACTACTCAGCAGATTACAAAAGTGCCAACATAAAATGTATTTACTTCTTAGTTTATCCAGTGGCATTTAATAATAATGAATGAGTGTGCAGGTTGAGCACTTAACAGGTGCAGCTTTCTCCTGTTTAGCACTTGGTTTATAAAAAACACTGATAAAATATATACATACATATATAAAATGTACATCAAGTCCATTGCAATTTCCCAGTTAGAATGCCTGAGCACCTGAAACATGTATGGCAAACCATTTAAACAGAAGAGAGAGAAGTTTTATCAGTACAGGAATGGCATGACTCCTCCAGTTCATTCCAGTTCATTTTTATTTCACCAAGCAGTGATAATATAATATGATTTAGCAATCTATAATTTATTTTAATCTCATCCTCTGACATTTGAAACTAATTCTCAAACGGAACATTTATTTCTTATTATTATCCTTATTTTCTCTCTGTCTCTTTGAACAAACAACTCAGCAGCCATGGGTTTCTCCCGTTTTGGTCAAGTAAATTGATGGGAATGATCTAGTTCAATAATCTCCTCCTCCATTTTTGTGCCCTAACATTGCCACTCCTCAAAACACATATTAATCGGCTCAAATGAGCTAGAAGGTGTCCATTCCCACACACAAAATACTTCTGCTCACAGGTTAGGAGATCAGAATTGGCACTTTGTACGCACACTACTGCATTTGTGCCTGTGCAAATGCTTAGTAAAGCCCTCAGTGTCTTGCCATAAGCTGCCCATGGAGCTATACATGGCAGCAGGGTGGCTTCAACCAGATCGCCCATGTTCAAGCTGTGTTTCAACAGACATTCACCCTGCTTAAAGTGTCCATGAGCAAGTCACTGAATCTCTATCAGCTTCCAGGGGTTGCTGTTCTGTAGTTCACCCTAGACCTCTGACCTCCGTGGAGGTGGGCAAGCGAAAAGAGAATTTCCCTACGGTATCAATAAAGTCCAACCGTACCACACGGGGCCACATTACGTTAATGAGTAAAAGTGTTCCTCACCAGTTCATTTCTTTCAGGTCCACTAACACCTAAGAAAACCATTAAGCACCGAACCTGACATGCTCAGCAGGCAGACAGACACTAGCACAGCGTCATTACAAGAGGCCAGACAGCAGCGCTATATTTAGCCCTGGTCTTTTGACTCACGGTGGGTTTGAGTGTGTGGAGGTTGGCAACCTGGTGGCCATGTCATTAACACCTGCTCACTTCCATTAAACTACAGCCCCTGCAGCCCCTCTCAAACCAAATAAATACAACTATTGTGGATCTGGTACTGTGTGTGTGTGTGTGTGTGTGTGTGTGTGGATCTGTCCCTTTCCCAGCATTAATCTACACATACTGTATTATCGTGATGATGGAGTATCACAGAAATTACAGGATTTCTACTTGGTAGTGCCGGGATGATTTGCGTTTGCGGGACTTGATATTAATGTTTCATTTATTTTGCCCAGACCCTGTGTGTGCACCTCTGTGAATAAGCTGTGTGTGTCTGTGTTCTTGTATTTCTATCCTTGTGAGAGGCAGTTTTATTTTTACACCTTCAGAGAGAAGACATTTTAGTAAAATAAGGTCATTTTTTCCGGTCCTCACTTCTTCAAGAGGTTAGTTTAGGGTTAGGGCTTGGCTTTAGGGTTAAGGTTACAATTTGGATTAGGTTTAGATATTACATGGCGAGTTTAGGGTTAAATTTAAGGGTGTTTATGGATGCATTTAGGGTTAGGGTTAGGTTGATGTTAGGGGACATTCAACATATATAATGTTGAGGGATGCGCTGGCGTTCGTATGATCTCTCTACTTCTGGTACCAGGGTTAGAATCAGGATCAGGGTATGGTTAGGGCTAGGGGTTAGGACAGAAATGTAGTCACTAGTATAGTAACACAAACCTACCTGTATGTGCGTGTCTGCATGCACTGTGTGTATATTTGTGCCTGTGTAGGTATGTACTGTATTTGTCACACATGCCAAAAATAAATCATCTCTTCATTCTTTCAATACTAGAGTGATGTGATGTGGTGTTAGGGTTAGAAAGCCAGATGACCAGGGAATGAGAAAATCTTCAGCTCTGCAGCAGGACTCTGCCTGCTTTCCCAAAAGCTCCACGCTCCATCACGGTGTCAGTAGGTGACTACACGATATAACAGCACACATTCCTCACATCACCCAGCATAATTCCCCTGCTGTGGCCCTGCTTCCTTATGATAACAAGCCAATTAGAGGAGACGCCTGAAGAAGTCCAGGAGTGAACTACTAGGAGGGGGTCCAGGGCCCGAGAGGGTGGAGTTACTGCATAGAGGAGGACTGATGCACACACACACACACACACACATACACTTAAATGTTGAAGTAGAGCAGTAGAAGACTGGCTGTAGTGAGTTTATGAGTGTAACTGTGTGAGTATGAAGCAGGACAAGAGGATGTACACTCAGTCAACTCTCCCTGTATAAATAAAGGGTGAACACACACACACATACACACACACACACCACCAGTACCCTGCTGTTTGTTGTTCCCAGTCCATGTTACATATAACAGAGCAGATATGATGATGTAACCCTATTAGCCTGCAGCCTGCATCATGGGTAATTATCCCCCGTCCTGGCTGCCCTAAGCCAAACTTCCTGTGGGCGGCCATGGCCCCTCTCTGTGTGTTCACACCAGGGCACCAGAAGGAGGCGTGTTTTGAAGCCGAGTCTGGACGAAGTGGGAGAACATTGCAGTAGTAGCCAGACCCAACACACATTAATACAAATCAAATGCTATTAAAAGCACAAATGAGTTAATGACCTGGGTCCTCATCTTTAAAAGCTGCTATAATTGACTTCCTATTTGGGGTTTTACGATTCATTGTCTCAATTAAATAACCTCATGGGTCAAAACCTGCCAGTAGACCATGATTCACTAACTGCTGCTGGCATGCGGCCATCTTGGACCGACTCCAGGTTTCAGAAATTCAAGGGTTAGGTGCATTTTTGGTTTGATGACAAGGCATGTAGACACTCCCATCCCATCTCTGTCATTTTGGAGACTGATAACAGAGATGTCTTATCCCGTGTGAACTGGCCATTAGCTTTACAGAGGTCCTGTGTGAACAATTACTCTACACACATTGTCCTAACTAAAAAATAATCCCGTCCAAATAAGGCTTAAGAGAGGACATGCAGTTCAAAGAAACCTGCCATTGTATGGTGAAAAAATAAGACCTCTAATAACTGTATTTAAGAGTACTTGTATATGTTTCAGGGTATAACTTTAGATGATTGGGCCATAACGTGAGATCATAAGGACCCGTGTGATTGGTGGAGCCGACTACAGGCTCTTGACTTGATTATATCAGCATCATACACAACAATAGTCTCAATTCTCCAACCTATTCAACTTCAACTTGTCTGTTTCAACTTCCTCTTTCTGTTCTTTCTGTGGTTCATGTGAATAGGTCTGGTAAGTTTTTGTGTATTTTGTTTATTGTAAGTTTACAGTGTTTTATGCCTCGCTGCTAATTAAATGTACAATATGGGAAAATAAAGTCTTGAACTTGAACATTAAATTGGCTGATATACGGTCACTGACATAAATATTGGTACTGAAGGACAATTTAGACCCATTATGTTTTCTTTACACTCATATTCATTTTGATATAAAATCCATATTACACTGTGGATGAATTAACAGCAAAGAGACTACCAGTAGCTCACCATTGCAGTATTCTTACTATTGATTATATGGCCAAATGCACTCGCCACCCCCGACTCCATTCTGTTCAATTCCTCAACCAAATCAAAATAAATGAACACAAACTAATACTGAAAAATGTAGGTGAACTGGCACTTTAAAGCTCCCGCCGGGTTGGTCAGTGAGGGTCAGGGTGACTATTATATCACAATCCTCTTTAATATCCCACATGGCCAGTGTGGATACGCTGCCAATCCCTTACAATCACACTTAACGCATCAGAGCCATTATACATCTCCACTGCAAATGACTAAATGTCTGAAAATTTGTTCAGTGCCATTTACATCAATATGATCAGCTAAAATATACAGCAGTCAACAAAGACATAGATCATATTCAATACGATAATGATTCAAAATGTAGCTGCTGTTTTGGCACTAGAAGCAAGGTATGCTGGGAAAAGACTGCTGTTAAACGAGAAAGGCTGGATGCCAATATCTGCACTAAGGACTACAGATGGTCCTTGTTGAGTTCTGGTTGTAGAAATAGGCAGCATGGTTGTGTAGTGAGTAGGAAAACTGTCCTTCAACTGGAGGGCCACGGCTCAAGCTCCTGTGGTGGAACGGATCTGCTCTGCTCTTCCTGCTCTTATAGCACCTTTCAAAACAAAGTTACAAAGTGCTTCACAACCAAAACAATAAAAGTGAACAATGAAACAGACGCCTGTGAACGAATATGTTTTTTGAGACCCATCCCTAGAAGCAAGTTGCTCTGAGTTCAGCACCATGGACAGCACTCTAACAAGAGCAGATAGTGTAGAGCAGCACCAGAGCCTTGCTGGTTTTCACTCTAAACATGGACTGGTTTACACCTGGGATGGCAAATGAAGGCACTCAACTACCAGGTAGGATAGAAAGCCAGCAGGGCTGTGCTCGAGGACCGCGACCGAGAACTACTACTGTAGAGCAGTGTGCAGATGGATAGAAACTAGATTAGATGTCCCTAGTGATGGCTGGGCCGTCCTCACCCCAACTGGATGAGCCACGCGTCCAGGCAGCAAGCGCACTTCAAAATGATTATCACCAGGGCACTAAAATACACAGGGCATTGCATAGTGCTGTGCCCAAAAACACCATGCAACTTCAGTCATTTACGCCTATGTGACAGCATCTCTCTGTAATCAGTCTCTTTATTTGGGAATTGGCTAGGAAGTGTGATGTGTAAAGAAAAGTGTCAGCGCCAAGCGAGGCTGCTACCAGGAAGTAGCATTATCAAGAGTGCGATGGAGTGAAAAGTAGGAAGCGGAGTAGTGTGCTAGCTAGACCCTGTACCACTTGTGAGATGGCCCACACACACACACACACACACACACACACACACAGG
Source organism: Monocentris japonica (assembly GCA_900323365.1). Classification (NCBI taxonomy): domain Eukaryota; kingdom Metazoa; phylum Chordata; class Actinopteri; order Trachichthyiformes; family Monocentridae; genus Monocentris; species Monocentris japonica. The sequence goes on along the minus strand of OOFE01012294.1, from coordinate 7,042 downwards.
ACAGCAAAAGCAGCAGATGGCCAGGGGATTATTCCCCCTCTATCCCCACCCCCTCTTCCCAGATGGGCCTCTGAAGCTCTACTTCTGTCCCTGCTGTTCCAACACACTCTCCATGTGTTTCCTGACCTGGGCTGGGCTGGCCTCACCTATTCTCCTCACCTGTGGCATCTGGTGGCCTATAAAATACTATAAGGTGCTACCATTATGAATCCACACGGGACTGTCACCTAGCATAGAAAAACCTATGGATCACACAAGCCTCAATTTCTCTACTGAGCTGCGAAGGGACGGGGGATTGACTCCACCGATGCAATTACTACACTACTACAGTGGTAGACAATGGAAAAAGTTCCCTTTCACGCTTTTATCCTGTAGAACCAAACTACTACACTGTAATATCAACCTCTAGTGTCTCTTAACCAACAAGTTACCAAACCATTTTTTCAACTTTAGATGGTTGAAACGAAAGCAAAACCTGATTATACCAAACTAGGGTTTGACCAATTTGGGGTTTTTGAAAGCAAATACCAATACTGATATTTTTGGATTGGATTGGCACTCTAAGCCAATGGTTCTCCACCAAAGAGCTATCATGACAGAGTCTGCAGGTTTTCATTCCAACCAAACATTCACAGCAGCTGATTTCACCGATTAACACCTTCAAGCAGAGAGAGGGAACTAATCAGTGACATCAGCTGCTGTAGTGTTTAGTTGGAATGAAAACCTGCAGGGTCCTGGTGGCTTGTTGCCTTGAGACAGAGTACACAATACAATTGATGTAAGTCCCACCCTCCTCACCCTCAGTTGGTCAAATTCAACACTTCATCTTGTTGGGCTTTCTAACCTGCAACAGCATCCATCCTGAGGCTGAAGTGACGGGCATCTATGAAGCCACTCCAACCGTTGAAGAAGCAGCAGTGAATTTAGCCATGGCCACACCGGTACGACTCAATACTGGCACAGAATTCACCAATGATATAGCCCCAAAACTTCCTGAACATCATGAAAAGCCAATTTCAGGCTTTTCAGGATTGAAGAATGTACACACAGGGTCACAGACAGACAGAGACTGATAATGTATAATATATATATATTGATTTAGTGTGATATTAATGTTGGAGCTTTAACTCTCCCTTCCCTGGACCAGCCTCATCATCGCTCCAGCCGGCCTCCACTCTTCTCCCAATAGTGGACTGACCTTCCCACTTCGGTCAGAACAGCAGACTTACTCCCCATCCTCAGTCATAGGGCAAAAACCCATCTGTTCAAGAGGTACCTCACATGATCCTCTCTTCACATTCCCTCTCCTCCACTCACTTATATTGCTCTTAAAATTGCTCTCCCTTCTACCTCACTCCTTCGCTCCCTTGTACTCCTTGATATCGCTTGTTTGTAATGATCTAGAAATTCAAGCTTATTCTCCTGTTGGACTCATTGAAGTCGTTCTGGATAAGAGCATCAATGAAATGCCTAAATGTAAGTGTAATGTTTGCCTCATCCAGGGTTTCTGTACAGTTTCATTCCAAAATTTGACACCTAGTCTTACAAAATGATTGCTTGCTTCAAACAAAAAGCCGCAGTGGAGTAAGACTGAAGTTAATAGACAGCGATTTGGGGAGTATCAACTTTGTAGAGGGCACTTTGGCATGAAGCCGCTCAATTTCTTGACTCAACACACAGCAAATGATGCAATACCTTTATGCATTTATTCCACTGCTAATTGCCATCCAGAAATAACTGAGTGTCAGTGTCAGTACTGACTCAGCTGTCAGTGTCCTCCCAGCCTCAGCTTTTCATTTCACAGGCAGTCACTCCAGCCCTCTGCCTCGGCTTGCCGACATGGTGGCTCTGAGGGCCCTTGACAGAACAAGGAATGAGGAAAAGGGCCTCGCATCATAGCTCTCAAGGAACAAGGAAGTCACCCTTCCCAGATAAAACCGGTTTGAGTGCATTTCCCCGTTGAGATGGAGAGGCTGGGTTCCTTTCCTTTAATCAGGGAGAGCACATCTGAGGGGAAAAGGCAGCCACTTCTACTTTGGTCAAATATGATATTTCTTTATGTATTTATTTAGTTATTTATTTAGTCAGCGTTAGATCAGAGAAGGACCAAAGGATAACGAATTCCCTCTTAGTAAGTCCACAATTCATCACATCTGTAATGATGAGTACCTCGATAAATATATAATATTGTAAACAGTCATTTTCACAAA
>OOFE01012279.1:5316-22142 GCA_900323365.1 Monocentris japonica | reverse complement strand
GCAAGCACCACGGGGTGTTCAATAACCTTCGGGTTTCTGAGTTTTTGTTCATGACCTCCGAATAGACTGGAGTTTGGTTCTCTCTATCTATCTATCTATCTATCTATCTATCTACCTCTCCATCTATCCATCTATCTCTCTCTACAGTAGTGGACCTCCTGTTAAATAGCTGTATCTGTGGGATGAACGATGGATGTAATCCTCCAGATTTTCAGGCCACATTTTTATAAAGTCGGGGCCGGTATCTACAGAGAAAGAGCTTTCACATCTCCAAATCCAGACTTGATCTCAGATGACATCTTGAGAGTTTGATATTCACAGCAGAGATGGAGCTGTCTGCTTCCTCTGCAGGTACACATCGGATATGTTTGTACTTACTGACTGCAGCCAAACTGCTAGCATTCATACCGCTGTATGAATAATGGAAAAATATTGATGCTGAGTTGATCTGCATCAAAGATCACTTATGCTTTCTTTGGTGCTCAGTGCTCATTACTGTGGCGTTTCTGCACTACACTTCCCAGAGATCACCTGTCAATCAAACAGTGTATCCAGTACTATGACGTCTTTCTCCTTGGATTTTCTGTTGATGAAGTTTCTGTAGGTGGCGCTCTTTTCTTTGTCTGTTCAGCCACGGTGGCTATCACTGCTCATGCTAACTACCCAGTTCTTCCTCTGTTTATTCCAAACAAACTGCTGTCGCAAACTTAAAACGCATCGCTTCCTGTGCGCCAGAGGATTTGTCCAGTGACATTGGGTGTTCATACCAACAAATGTAAAAGCCTTCATGATCTGGCTGTTGGGTTGGATCACTATTATGGTATAGCAAGCTTATTTACAAGAAAATGTTGCAGATTATTAGTTTAATGCACAAAATCATAGGACTCTTTTATACTTTTATACTATGTGTAATGCATGCATGACACAGGCTGTCTTATAAAGAACATATACTTTTTTTTAAACATACTTTTACATGTTCTTGTGCAGCCTGTGTCTACATGTATTTATAATGGTGCCAGTATAGAAGTGTGGCTCCGAGATGAATAAGAATCTTGCTTACATAGCAATACATCTCTGATGCTCCTAAATATGCTGTAGCTCTATGACTGTCCATATAAAAGTCATGCATTCATACAATGGGAGGTTTGCCATTCTGCAGTCTGCTGACAGCTGAGACAGCCGAGCATGTAGAAATCCTCCAGACCAGGGGTGTAGTCGAGGGTAAACCCACCTCAACTCAGAATTGGCAGAGTAGAGTTTACCCTCCTTTACTGGGGTAAATCTTTATGAGGTATGGTAGTGTTTGTTCATTATTATAGTCATTGTTAGATAACATTTTACAAAATCACCTAGTTATTCATGAAAATAAGCCCTTTGAGTGTATCCATCCGCCCAGTGCGGTTCACCCACTGAGACCCACAGTAACATACGAACACACGGGCGGTGTCTTATTCATTCTGGTTGATTTCTCACCCGAAGCGCAAATGTTTATGTAGAGCAGCCGTGACAGTCCTGGAAGCGAGCCGGGCAACCGTTAAAATTCACGTTCCTCCACAGTTACCTGAGGCTAGTTCAAAACTGCCCTGACCTGAATACAAAGCTATTCTTTCCCTTTTCTGCTTGCGTTATCATTCATATCTCCTTGATATGAACCCATCAAAAAAATTTGATGGGTTCGATTTGGTGAAAATGTTCTCTCGAGTTGTGTTAAAGCTGCACTACGCAACTTCACACTTTGGCGGCCCCCATGTGGTAGCGAGAGGTAATTGTTCGAATTTTTGAAAGTTTGATGAACTTCATTGCCCAGAAATCATGCAACATCACTGAACTGCACACTCCTCCGACTTGAATTTCTTCTTTTTAGTGGATGGTAGGGGTGGAGGTGGTGGTAAAAATCGTGCTCAGTGCAGCTTTAAATGCAATAATTACTCAGTATACTCTCATTAACTGTACCCCCCTGAAAAATCTAACCACCAGATTGATATCATCTTATTGTCGCAGAGAAGATTCAATAAATGGTGAGATAAAAAGAAAATATTTTCCATTAAATGCCACAAATTTCTCAGCAAAGGCCTCAGCAAGCTAAAATCAACCTGTGTGGTCACTCAGTTCAGTGAGAACCTATCAGCACCCTCCACTATCCCCACCCTGGAAAAAAAAAACAGCAGCGAGCCCCGAGAAATCAGACCGAGAGCCATCAGATCAACAGGAGGAGTGTGGCGCACTTTGTTTTCTCCCAATTATCAGACTGGGAAAACAAATCTGTCAGAAATGAGACCCGGCTGAGCTATTGATCTGTTTATACAATCCACGCCTCTCCCTTTCCCACAGCATGTGTTAGCGCTGCCTGTCTTTCTCCATCTTTGACATGCCGCAGCAGGGGTGGAACAGTGCAGCCCGTTGACGTCACCGAGGTCCAAGTTCCAGGGGCCAGCAGCATCAGGGGACCGTGGATACCTTTTGATTGGTGCATTATGAACACTAATTTTAGACTCACCAATCAACAATGACACAGGGAGAAATCCATCGTAGAAGAGGAAGAGACACCAATTTCCCCACCGACAGCAGCCAAGATAGACCAGAATGCAAAGCAGCCACGAGACATGATGTGTTTTGAGTAAGAGGCACTATTATAGACACTCTTTAATGTTCACAAACTAGTTGGCTAGCTAGCTACATTTATATGCCCATACGGCTCACCTTTGACTAAAAGCGACAAGTTCACACCCCTTCTCTGGGGGTTGTCAAAAGGCATTCTGGGAAACATTAGGAAATCGTGAACTGACGTAGAAGTAGACGAGGCAGGCAAACGGAAAGTGGGTAACAAACAAACAAAATAACTCCTGTGCATCGAACATCAGAGATCGATGATATATAAAAAAATATCCAAGGGTGGATTTTTTTCCTTTGCGGCTTTATGGCTGAGAGTGAATTGTGAATATCCAAAACTTCACTTGGCATTTGAGTGGATAAAATAACCTATAGGCTATCGTATCCCAAGGTCGCTTGTACTGAATCGGGTTCGACTGTGACAATAAATCAGTAGTGTGTTACCTCAAATATGATTTGTCTGCAGATGAATGAATATCCACAGATCAATGGCTGCAGAGGTTTCATCGATATTTGCTCAGGAGTTAACGAGGCTCTGTGTGACACTTCATTGGGCCAAAAGTATTTCTCTTTAATCCTCAAGCTAGAAAAACAGTGAGGGCTGGAGTTGTTAGAGCATCTTAGTTCTGGTGGCTTTAACCGGAGGGTGTGTGCACTGCACCTCAAAGTCCACACTTCATTTGAATCCGGTCTTAATGCTGCTTTCTAACCCCTTCCAAACCAACAAACTCAGCATGCTGACTCCAGACCAGGCTGATTAGTTCTAATCCCTGCCAACTCCCTATGTTTGTATTATTATCGGGTTAGACTGATATCAGCCAGTCATATCGTCCACCTCCGATATAAAGGAGGTTCCTTCCTGACCGGGGCTACATAAAAACAGCCTGTAGAACCTGCAATGAAATTTTATTTTATTTGCACATTTTCTTTTAATGTTATCCAATAATTGTTTTTGTTAATTCATTTTAAAAGGCAGTAATGTATCCCCGAGTTTCCCCTACCATTGAATAGATTGGGTGGGTCTCCCTGCCTTAAAGAGCTGCTAACCCACTTGTTCTAAATAGTCTGGGTTTCAATGGAGCGTTTTAGTTTCCCATGATGGCCTAAATGTTTCAGAGGCTTTTCAACGCTGAAAAAAATAAAAGTCCGGGAGAAATGCTTTATTTTTGTAATTTTCTTTTACAGAATACAGATACAGAATATCAATACAAAATATCGGCCATCAGCGTCTTCAGTACAAAAATATCGGTATCAGCATCAGCTTTCAAAAATCCATATTGATCGAACCCTGTTATCAACCTCCAGTCTCTCGTATGGCATATTCACTGACAGCCCAGTAAATAAGATCAGCTATGATATCAACTCCTGTGGGATCGCTAATGCAAACAGATTGACACAGCAGAGCGCCAAAAGGACGAAGGCACTATTGATGTGTGCAAGCTAGAGGCTAGAGGCTCAGTGATAGCAACGGGAATGACGGACACATGAAACTAGTTGCGCCGAAATCCGGTGATGGGAATGAATATTAATTTGATCTTTTCACCCTGGAATATAAATATAATTTTTTTTTTATTTTAGGTATGTGATACACACCCTAGAAGAAGTGCAGTATGTCGATGATATGGAAAAAACGTATTTGAGTGACATTATCGTTAGACTAATATCGGTTTTCTGCTATATGGGGCCGATATTGACCTGCTATTAAAAGTCAGATATTGGCCAGTCAATGTCGTCCATCTCTAATATGATATAATAGTGATATTTTTATTTGTATTTATTTCTTTTTTGGCATTGAGAAAAGTCAAATTTAAAGGTATTGAAAGGTATCAGCACAAAATATCGGCTATCAGCTTCCAAAAATATCATTATCGGCCTTCAAAAATCATATTGGTTGAAAACTAACAGATATAGTACAGTTAACTAATTCAAAAAAAATGAGACTTCTGGCTTTGTTATTCAGAGATTACTACCCTGGAGGCTACGACGCATGATTCTTTCACTTTCAAGTCATATTCCCTCACTTAGTCACCTCTCCTTTGTCTTTTCTCGAGTGCTTTATGACCAAGCTCGATCAAACAGGACGTCACATGCAGGTCTGCAGCGGCACCTTATTGCTCACCACGTTTATTCAGCGGTGGAAAGATGACCTCGAATGACTGCGATCAAGTGAAATGGGTGCAACCACCTTAAATGGACCATTACGGAGAATGAAGCGCATCATAAGTGTAAGATGGCACATTATTTGCAATGGATAATTACTTCCTCCACATTCGGGATGAATGGGAGCCTCCAGTTTATTAAGGGCAATTGCCAAAAATACAGAAACAAACTATTGCGTAATTATTTTGAGTGAAATATCTCACTAAAAAGTTACTGATACGCCTGAGTTGAATAATTTGGCACATGCCAGCACTGCCCTCTGTTGGATTATTGCATCCATTGCATGTGTTGACAAGCTTGATCAAATCTGTGTCACTCAGGGTGCTGCCACAGACAGATGACAACTATCATCTAATAAGACACCTCTGTTTTTTTTTTTGTTTTTTTGGGGGGGGGCAGGGGGCGCAAGTGCAAGCTAAGTAGTAATCCTAAAGTGACGTTTTCCCTGTTTAGGAGCTCTCTGAGGATTGTAATTGCATTAAAGGGAGGGATCGTATTCGGATCAATGGCCACACACTGACACTTGTGCCTCTCCAAAACAGCGCACAAAGCAGCAAAGTACACAAATGTAATATCCAGACAGTTTAATGGAAACGTGTGGATCACGTTGCAACAATATCGCGGCGTGAATTCCTCTCTGGAGTCCGAAGCAGGGAAGAAATACAGGAGGGGAGTCGCAAGGCGGTCAGAAAAACTCCTCAGTTTGACCAGGGGGAACAAACTTCCTATGTGCTTTCCTCAATTTTCTGAGGCTTGATGATCCTATACAGATGTCATTGATCTCATGTTCACGGAACAAAACTACAACTTGCAGATAATTGCTCCGGGGTACTTTGCGATCAATACTATACCAACATACCAGGCTATATTGGAAAGTCTCTGTATGGGTGATTGCTTGCTCCATCAATCTGGCTACAACAGAGAGCCATTTCCTAGCCGTTGCCCTGCCCAGCTCTGCTTTGTGTGGGAAAGTGCATCAGCCATTTGAGACAGTTATTTTCTCTGCATTGTCCAGTCGTGGAAAATCTGAGGCATTTCAAAACAAAAGGCAGCATCCGAGCCACCCGAAGAAGTTTTTTTTTTTTTTTGCACAGAACAAGGGAGACGTCTGCTTGGGTGGTCTGAGGTCTGAGCTCACTGCAGTGGAGCTTCTATGGATATCCTCTGGGGACCGGAAGGCAAGCTCCTCGCCCTGGATGCAACATCAGGACTGAGTGCTGCCGGTGGTAGATGATGGTGAGGGACGGCGGTGGAAGGACACTCTTGAGGAGGTGGGGAAAGTATAGGAAGGGTGGGTAGATGTGGATTCAGAGGGTATCTGCAGCACTGCATTTTACTGGTTTCACTGGCCGGACAGTCTTTGGGAGTTTCTGTCAGCTTCTCCTCCAGATTTCTGGATGTTTTCGGATGTTGAAGAGATTTAGACTGATTGTCGATTTCTCAAAAACACATCCGCAGCAACTTGCTCCGTATTTTAAAAAGGTAGGTGTTTATCTACTTTCCTTTTTGGTCCTGGATTGAACTGTACCAAGATTTGGCAAAAGCAGATAAGTGGGAAATAGTAGCATTTGTGTTAGCGCTAGGTGATATTTGAAAAACATCCATGCACATACATGACAATAGAGAAACTGTATCATTCCAAAGTATCAAGAAAAAATGCATTTGTAACTTGTACATTTGCTAGTTATTTTGTCTTGAAGTGCTCATAAGTGCCTTCATCATCATCATCATATCAAGGCGTAACTTCATTAACCATCAGTCATAAGTCGCCTACATCAGTTTCCACACAGAGACAGACTCGAGGCTTCTATTCTCTCGCAGAATAATTCATATTCCACCTTCCTCCACAGAGGAGTCGGCCGGGTTAAGTGTAGGAGGCCATGCCAGGCAGCCCAGAGAACATCCCTCTGGGGGAGTGCACACTCTCCCAGTCCAGGGACCAGCTGACCCCTCCGAGCCGAACAGAGAGCACCGTGTTCAGCCTGTCGCGCAGCGAGTCCCTCTGGACCACCGAGACCCCTCGCAGCAAGTGCGAGATCTACTGGTTCCCCATCCATCTCATGTCCACCGGTGGCAGCTTCCTGGCATGCGGCTTCATCATCAGCGGCCTTTACTTCGCCGGCCACTGCAAAAAGGTCACCAACATCCTGGGTCCGGCGTTGCTGTCCATTGGCCTGATGGTCTTTGTGGTGGGCGTGGTCCTGATCCCCATCACCAGGGAGAACCGCAAGCAGCCCCTGAAGAGGCCCCTCAGTTACTACAGGCCTCCTATGTTCAACCTGTGATGACAAGGGCGTTACCGCCGTGTCGTGTGACTTCGGGTCGGGGAAGTTTGATGAAGCACGCTATTCAGAATGAGGAACTTCTGCCAAAAGCACAATGGAAAGTTTTAATCTTTTCAGAATTGGAGCCTGTTTGCAAAATGATTGTTTAAAAAGACGCCAAGTGGTGATGTTTATATGCGTGTGATTCAATAAGACTGACAACACTGTGCACTTAACTCAGTCAGGGCGCAAATGTGCATGATAAGATTTACATTGTAACGAAATAACCGTGGTCATTAGGCATCGTCAAAAGACTTTGAGAGAGCGCACGGACAACAATGCGCGCTACATAAAATGCAATTATTCACGCATAGTTCCAATTTAGCGAGAAGGATATTGAAAAGCAAGCTGTCCTCGAGACTATGTATGAAGGGGAGGGGGGGCTTTGCTAAATGCCTTGTGGTATATGTTGATTCATGAATTATTAAAGATTGTAAGAGCTTATAATTGTCACTGCCCACTTTACTACATCTAGTTGCATCCATTGCACTGAACGCTGCAGAGCAGTTATAGGGGTCTTTTCCCAGAATGCATGGGGGTGTCCTCAGATTTGCAGAATTTGACTAGTCTGACCCACGCAAGATGGAAAGTTGGAGCCTTGAATACAAAAGACATTATATTTTCATAGGATTTGAATATCCTCGTGCACCAAACTCAAATAGAGTTAAAATAGAGTTATAAACTAAAATAGAGTTCACTTTAGTTTGTTGTTTTTCTGCACAGATAGTTTGTGCGACAAACATATCGATGATATAGAAGTTATCGAAGTGTCCGGTCACAGGATACAGAAGTGTGTACAATAATATGTCAATGGTAATTTGACTGTCAAAGTGTATGCTAAGAGGACCTCAGTGAAGCCAGCGAGTCCTGCATTATTTGCATCTGGCCAATGGGACCACATGTGCTGGACAAGCTGGACTCTCCTGTCAAGAATACTTGTCAAGTCAGTGGTGTTATGGTTGATTGGCAACACAAACAAAAAAAAATAGCAAATTGGAGACAAGTCTAGGTGTGTGTTTAAACTGTACCTATGCCTTGTTTCGCTTCAGCTGAGGGCGGGGCGTCTCTCTACAGGTGCTCATCGTCACCTCAGGTAAAAAAAAAAAAAAAATCGCATCCTCCCGTTATGCGAGCTCAGCCGCCTCTGTAGCGTTTCCAGGATGGACGTGTTAAAGTGCATAGGCGGATGCGTGCCTTTGTTTTTCATGGCCCTTGTTCTTGACGCCATCGGTCTAATCATCCTCCTCGTCGGCATCTTCTCCAACCTGCGCGTCGCCGACGGCAGGTTTTACGGCGACTTCTTGATCTACAGCGGCTCGCTGGTCATTTTCTGCAGCCTGGCTCTGTGGCTCATGTGGTACGTCGGCAACCTCCGGGTGTCGGACGACGCGGGCGACGGTTCCCCGAAACATAGGAGCAGCTTCGCGCGGCTCGCCAGGAAGCTGTCCGAAAGGTTAAACCACACGCTGAAGAGCGAAGGCTCTCGTGTTAAATGCTCCGAGGACGATGACGGCAGCCAGGTGGGGTTACCTGCACACAAAGCCAGCAGGGTGACATGGGGCAAATCCACCACCTACCGGAATGAAGGTTATGATGACAGCCTGGACTCCCCTCCTCCAGAGAAGAAACACCAGGGGCCTGATTCGCCATTGCCTGATGCCACAAGCACCTTCACAGGTAATAAAGCAAACCTCTGATATAGTAAATTTGGCTTTCGGGATAAGTTGAGTTGAAGTAGCCCTAATGCATTACAAGGTAGCGGGGTGTTGAAGCCAGCAGAAGTAAAAATACTCTGAAATAACAGTTTCTTGTTTCTGTTTGAGGCGACGAATCCTCCTAGGCCTGTGATGGCACGACAGCCTATGAAGATCTTGGACATTATCATCACCACGTCTACCACCCAGCGTGAGGTCAAGCGCCCCTTGTGTTGAGAGGACACTGTTGTTGCATGGTATCTTATTGTTTACAACCTGATTGCAATGCTTTTGCCATGTGTGATCAAATGCAGGTGACACATTTTTTTTTTTTTGGTAGAAATGTGTCAGAAGTTTGCTTTTCCCAGCAACGCCGAGTCCTGTTTACACACTAACACTGGTCAGACTGGTTTGCCTGTGTGATGTGGGAAAAAACAAACCTTAAAGCCACTGCCAAACGTCCCGGGACCTCGGGGGGAGGGGGCGTGAAGTTGTTATCTGCAACACGCACCAATTGAAGTCATACACATTTCACGCTTTAACTTTGCCTCAAACACTACACTAAGCACTTTCACTTTCAATGGAGAGGGGTACCCTCACTGGCTGCTCTGCTGATTTTTATTGTTATAATAATGGCGCACCTTTTGCTAATAACACAGCTCTGAAGGGATCCGTCCTATAACGTTTATTACCTGTGTAAGTTCTGTCAAATAAAAAGTTAGAAAAGGGGTTATCGTCGGCTCTTCTGCCTGGTTGAATGCGACTGGTGAGGCCCTTTATGTCAAACTCAGGATGTTGTTACGGTAAATGAAGCGCAATTCATCACTGCTCCACCTTGGTAAGTCAAAGCCCAACAACAGTGGCAAACAGTGACAGCCCAACTGGTCAAACGAGTTGTTGAAGAGACATTTCCATTATGTGCATTTCCTCTTTATGCCAGTCACTCAACAAAAGGCATCATGATTATGGTGACGGGTGAACCGTGAACCGTGACGGTAAACAGTGTGTGAGCGCATGAATGCAATGTAAGCTAAATATAAAGGGATATTTTCTGATCTCTTAGCTCAGTGACGGTGAAGTCTTAGCTCTTAGCTCTTAGCTCAGTGACGATGAAGTCAAGAGGATATAAAATGGAACGTACTGACGGTGCCCTGAAATACTTTGGTTTTATTAGCTCAACAAAAAAAAAAGATCAGGAGAGCATCAATTAATTGTTCAATCATGTTAACAGGCTCAGTGGCAGCCGATGAGGAAATATACCTGCATCCATCTGTCACAGAGTACAATACTGACAAGTCGGATTTGCAAAGGAATGAGGTTGGACCGTGAGGCTGTGAGCTTTTGTTAATGGAAGGGCCAAGAAGAGCAGCACAACTCGTTGTTGTGGTTAGATACCAGTCTTGCCGCTGCGTCTTCTGCTATGACAGACATGCAAGGCGTGCTTGTAAGTGCAAAAGAATGATCCCGAGGTTAGAAAAGCCTTTTTGCCGGAGAGGTTTCCTCTCACTCGCCTCAGAGCTTTTAAGACAGCAGCAACCCTTCCAGCGACCGGTCTGTCTATGGAGCAGCAAAGATCCTGCATCTGTTTCTTCCTGGTGCTGGCTTTGGTTTTCGATGTTGTTGGCATCGTCCTCTTCTTCTTGGGGATCTTCGCACCGTGGGCTTTCTGGGACTTCTTCGTGTTGTCTGGGCCTCTGCTTATCTTCCTCAGCTTGGTCTTCTGGATATTCTGGTACATGGGGGGCCTCACCGTGCCTTACGAGGAGCTGAAGTCGGACATACTGTGACTAAGGGTGACGTTGGACTGAGTGAGTGCCCGGCCTGGCTACTGGACTCCCTCAGACCAACAACATGAGGAGGAGATTGGCAGGTCAGAGCGGAGCAGATACAACTTTCTCTCACCGAGCTTCCCGGAAGGCTCCTCTAACTCCATCTGTGCCTCGGTGAAGGATATGCAATGAAGTCCACATCTGGGCATGACCAGGAAAACACCAGACTAAACTCAGGAGATGAAAGACCTATTCCACCCTGTGATATACGGGTAAAAACAACATGTGATTCATCACGGAGAGCCGTGATTCCATGGGACTCTACTGGAGTGGAAAATGCATTTCTGTTTTCAAGCACTTTTATTAGTTGAACAAAACTGCGTTTGCTAATATGCTTAAGTTATCTCATCTGTGTACAGTGTCAATTGATATTTAGACTTGAACAATGTGCTTCATGTTTGAGACAAGCATTGACGACTAAAGAAATAAGAAATACTTTTGACGTGAGTGGTGTTGTTGTATTCTTCTGTTTGAAAACTAGCCAAACAGGCGTTGTAGGTTGTTTTGCTCGGGGGCTATTTTAGTAGGATCCACCCAGTCAAGAGCCGAGCGCAGAGAATAAACCTCCCTCTCATTAACTTCCACACAAAGACAATTACCCGGGCACACACAGAGACAGGAAACACGTTCCCCGCTCAAAGCAGTGAGGCAAGTGGAAAAACCTCCAACTAGAGCGCCATCGTCGACATAACGCCTAATTACAAGTGGCGCGAAGTGTTTTGCCAATTAGCAGTTTTGCCTCGGATAACGTCGAAGCGCTGAGAGTTCCGCTTCGGTTTGCTCGCCGCGCCAGGATGAGACGAACACGACTCCTCCACGCCCGTTTCTTCCCCGCCTTAATCAGCACTCAGGGCCCCATTAGCTCCCTCAGACATGGAGAGTGTTATTAATGTGTCCATTTGGCTGCTGCCCCTGAGAGAGGAAATGGAGGAGAGGCATAATGGGGAGAGAGAGAAAGAGAGAGAGATGGAAACCCTGCTGCTCCCCCCCACCCTCAACCCTCCTCTCATGGGATACTGACTTCCCTGTAATGCTGAAATCCCGAGGTTGTCGTGATGGTATATATGTCATTATGAGATGCATTATCCCCCTCCCGCGGGAGACGCAGATTAGGAGGGTTTGCTCTGAGAGCAATGAAAAAGGTGAGGCGCAAATGTCCGGCCCTGCCTTTTGCCTGCCTTTGTCACTTCAGAGATATTGGGCTTCGCAGATATTAAGTTGCCGCTCTGCTGCGAGGCCCGTTCAAGTTCAAGCCCTGTTTCTACGTGGTCTGAAAGAGCTCCACTTAATAGTTTATGCTTAGGGTACGAGTCAGCCGGTCGCTCATCTTGCTGCGGTCCACAGTGAAAATGGGACTGACTGTCGCCACCAGACAAACAAGTACTTACCGCAAGGCAAACACATGGAAGATTGATAGATAGATAGATAGATAGATAGATAGATAGATAGATAGATAGATAGATTAGGCCTACAGTTCAAGAGCTCATTAGATTGGCAATGTCTAAATAGCTCCATTAAATCATTTTAATCATGAATACCTGTGATTTACAATACCACATCAATGAATTACTGCTATTAATCTTAACCTTAATGCGTACTGATATGGGTGGGTGAGAGATAAGGAAGTCAGTCAACGTCGATGCAACTCACACTGTAGAAGCGCAGTAAGTGGGTGTGTCTTTTCCCACAGACACTTTGGCAGGTGACCAGCCAGTTGTTCCATCCAGTCTACTTTGAACACTGCTCCAGCTAAGTGCTTAAAATGGCCGGTGACTTTGTGATATTGTGATGCCATCTTGAGAGGCTTGTGAAGGTGCATGTCTCCCTCCAGTGGCCGGTGAAGGTTGAAGTTAGTGGTTGGTGTGATCGTCACACGCCCTTCAACTTTGAAAGGGGAAAAGAAAAGAAGAAGGGGGGGGGGAAAATCAAACCACAGCATCCTGTTTTATTTCAACATGACTGTTGGAGGTATTAGCGCTGCTGCAGCTTAAGCCATATTCCTGTATACACAGACAATAGAGTGATCAATACAATTTATTTCAAGACATTACTTTTCATCATCATTGCTGGTGCTGATTCATATCAATTCCAATATTCCTGATTTGCCTTTTGTCCCTTAGACATTTTCAAAGTGTTCTCCCTGTCTCATATCAGGATTTCTCAAACTATATGATTAGAACACAAAAAGAGTCCCTATGACAAAAGTAGGTCACTAGTATGTTAGTGAGCCTTGGTCTCAGAAATAGACTACTTTTTTATTCATACGCGTAAAGAAAATTAAACAGTGAGAGGTATGTACAAATTCACCACTGTAATAAGGAAAAAACTGCAGGAATATAAGTACAAGTAATATAAGTATAAGGTGGCCGGTTGGCCTAGCGGTTAGAGAGACCAACCCATGACCAGAGGGTCACTGGCTCAATCCCCAGCACCACCAGGAGGGCATTCCAGCTGTGAGCTGGTGATTGAAAAAATGACTGGTGTCACAGCTACAGTGCCCACCAACACTGCTGAAGTGCCCTTGAGCAAGGCACTTAACCCCAACTGCTCCAGGTGCACTGTTCAATGGCTGACACTTGCACTGTCCTCTGACCTGAAAAATGCATGCATGCATGTGTGTGGGGTAATATGTTGTGTGTATATATCTAGTCAGGGGTGTGCAAAAAAAGCATTTCACTGCATGTATGTGACAAATAAAGTTTCTTTCTTTCTAAATGAATATATGCTTCAGTTTCTCTCTGTGAATATTTATTATAGGATTTTACAGTTACATGCTTTTTATTGTAGACCATTTGTATCAATTTAATAGAAAAACAACCTTTTGTCATTTCTTTACATGTTTTGGTTTGTTTATATTTATATTATTTATAAAGTTAAAATGAAGTCTTCCCCAGAAGTCATAGAACACAGGGATATAATATGTGTATTTTCATTGTTATCCCCACAAAAAAGAGCAGATATTGTCATCACGCTATTTGAAGGCTGTGAAGTTACAGGGATGTAGATAAGTAGGTTTCTGCCACATAACACACACACATACACACACACTCACCCACAACCTTCGACTGTTTACAAACAAGTGGCCTACAGAGGGCAGGGCTATTTACCCCTATGATATCACTGTCTGCACCGGGCTTGCAAACCTGCAGCACCACCACCTCACTTGATATTAAAAGGTTTGTGCACAAAAGAGTGGCTGACGAGACAACAAAGACATATATATGTACATGTATTTGCCACAGTGATTATTTTAAACATAGACAAAACATCATGGATCACAAACTCATGATTACAAAGTAACAAGATGCTGCAAAAGGAGGGATATTCAAAGCCCGGCGTGGATCACGTAGTGGCCGCGAGGCAGGCAATTTAGAGCTATGATTTTGCACCGGTACGATGTGGTGACTGGCTTGTTTCGCGGGTGGGATCTTGCCAGTCAATTGCATCGTTTTGATTGGTTTTCGGTTTGCAAAAGGTGATTAATCCGTCGTGTGTTATTACCGATGCATTACATCAGATGATCGATCGTTATGGGGGATGGGGATCGCACGTGTACACTGATTTAGTCCGTTCCCTTCTTTATAAAACTCATTGTGCCGTTTCTTACATCTCACCGCGCATATGCGCGTAATGCTACCGATCAACCGACCTTGTGTCTGTCCTCGGGTTAATGCTTGCGTACAATTGGTCGCAGCCGCGTAACCGCGTCGACTTTCTCGTAACTCATTGGTGGGGAGGACTGTCAGTAAAGGCATATCCGCCTCTTGCGCTGTTTGGTTGGATCTTTCCGCTACCCTTTCTCTCGGCGGTGGGTCGGAGCCGCTCTCCCTGGCCTCGCATGTTCCCTTCTAAATTCCTGTTTTGATTTTGATGCCCCTGCTGTAGATTTGCTCCATTTACGACGCCTCTGAAAGGCCACCGTCTGGCGTCCGTATACCGGTGTTTTATTTTCCCAAGTACTTGGCGTTTAGAGGCTTTAACCATAAAATGGCTGTGGTAAGCGGATCGTCTGGGCCGGTTGCCCGGCTTGAGGGCCGTGAATTCGAATACATGATGAAAAAGCGCTCGGTGACCATCGGCAGGAACTCGTCTCAGGGCTCCGTGGATGTGAGCATGGGCCACTCCAGCTTCATTTCGCGAAGGCATCTGGAAATATTCACCGCCAGTGACGACGGAACCGGCAGCGGAGACTTCTACTTGAGGTGTCTTGGTAAAAACGGGGTGTTTGTAGATGGAGTGTTCCTCAGACGGGGCGCCCCTCCTCTGCAGCTACCACGAATGTAAGTTTCTCTTGGTGAACATGTGGATGCTAATGCTACCCGCTGGTGCTAGCCAAACAGCTAACGTTAACAGTTCACAACATTGGTCTGTATTTGCTAGCTAGGTTGAGAGGAACACGTGTTTTAGCTTTTTAGCTAGGACTCAGTATCCTGTCCACAATGCCCTTTTCTTTGTTGTCATTCTCGTGAGCAACCGTGCGAATTAGCCTGATTTACTCGCTTGGCTCCCAAATTGCCTCCAGTAGCTCGCGATAGCCGCATTCCTTAATGTCTGCATCATGTTTGGTTAGCCCGCACACTGACTTGAATGCTATGCTAATGTTGACATGGCGTCATGGTTGCTCGTCGTCACATGAACTTTCACAAGTCAGAAGTGACGTTATATTGTGTTATTTTAAATGCACAGCCGAGCCGCCAGTTAACTAAGCTAGCTAGCAGTTAGCTATAGCTTCTCTATAGTTGTGAATGGAGTTCCTCTCGACCCCTAAACGTAAACAAACCAACCGTCCCCGCCCTACCGGCTCACACTGACATGACGGGGGCCTGTTGGACTTTTGGCCACCGGCTAATTCGTGCGACACAGAATATCTCATAATATTCTGCCAAACTATAGCGTTAAATAACACTGGTTTAGCAGAGATGCCGGTCAAGGGTAGAAGTCTCCTTTAAAAGAAGATGAATGAGCTAACTTAGCTAGTTGTAGGTCTAGGCTGCACCATGTTTAACCGAGGGTTGTTGATAATGTGTCGTTGTGAAAAGGCTTGTTTTTGAAACAGCGGTTTGTTTTTTGTTGAAGCCTATAGTGCCCATCTCTCGTATGGAGAAAACACATAATGTCAAACTCCATTCAAATGTCTGGCTCGTTAATGTGGCTTTTATTTTTTAGATAGACGCTCATTCCTAGAACACGACTTAAGTCTTTGTACGAATCGTTGAGCCACTTTTCTATTCGGCATACATGCAGTACACTAATCAGCACTCGTTTCAATTAAATATAGCCTTGTCTCACCTGTTCAGTCTTCTTCCACCAAAACACAGTGGAGCGCGGTAGCCCGCAGTGTGAAGTAATTATAAAAGATCAGGTTTTATTACAGTATGTGCTGCTTGGTGGAATGGATGTATGCCGAACTGAAGAGTGGCTCCTAACTATTCGGAATAGGCAACATATCCACGAGTAGTTCCCTCATCCATGCCAGAGGGAACAGCCAAAATAGACAACACGTGCAATCTAGACTTTGGCCTATAAACCATAAACCAGGTCAGGAAACCAGTAGTTTACTAGTTTACTTTTTTTACCAGCACATTTATTTGTAGACTATAGCACTCCAAACGGTCTGATATTTGCATTTGAAACTCTTTTGTCATTGTTTTGCATCATTTGTTTCCTTATTAATTTTTATTGTCTAGCAGAAAGTGGCATATGAATGGGTTTAATTATATTGATGTTTTTAGACATAACTGATCTAAAGCCCTGTTCCATCAACTGCACGTCCTGGCTGTGGCTGTACAATGAGATACAAGGGTCAATTCCCATTCAAGGAACACTTAAGTGGTGGCTTGACCGTCACTAAAGAGCTTTAAATCAGCCTAATACAGTTGCATTTACGGCTGTGACTGAGACACTGCCTAGCATGCAACTTTCCTTGCATGCTTTGTCAGAATCTGATAAAGTAGTGCTGTCACTCTTAACAACCCATACCAGTCTATCGTAAGAAGGGTGCCACTAAGGAAGCAGACTGGCAGCATGAGAAAACCAGCTGAGCTCTGGCTCAGGGGACATGTTGGTTATATTCCAGGGATTCCTCTATGGTGATGTAAACAGACTGAACAGAAAGAAACATTCTCCCTCCCTCCCCCCTCCTGTCTTCTCCACACCCATAGAAGATTTTCTCTAAGTTGTTACTCTTGCTGTCTTCTTTTGTTTACATT
>OOFE01012277.1:0-12246 GCA_900323365.1 Monocentris japonica | reverse complement strand
AGCCTGGTGCAAAAAAAGAAGAGAGTCTATCGTCACATAGTGGCCTCTGTCGTCTAAGCAGGCTCATTTATAGGGGTGGCCAACTCTTGATAAGTAATCATCAAGTGTCTGAGGGCTTTATCTGGTGTGTTTAATCACAGTCTGGGGCTTTACAAGCCGGAGCCTCCTCTCAGCACTCCCCAAATAAAAAGGATGGTTCATTTTCAAGGAGCGTCTTGTGCCTTAACAGAGGTGATATGCTGTCTTCGCTTCGCCCTCAGGGCTGTAAACTGGATGCATTAGTAATGAATCACTCTGCAACCGTACCCAAGTGGACAACAATTTGTGCCCGTGCCTATCTGCTTACTCGGCCTCTTGCAGTGTCCTTATGTGAGACCGAAGGGATTACTGGGACAAACCAACTCACTGCTGGAAATAGGGGGAGCCTGCTCCCTACATGGCTGTCAGTGGGGATAAGAGTCTTGCGGGAGCTGTCTTAATGTCGTTTGTGTGTCAGACATGGAATATAACCCTTCCCTTCAACAGTATTGCAGCTTATTAGTGTGGCACAGTCGCTGACAGGTGAACAATTGAGTTGTACTTATTCCCGTTGCCCGTCATCTCCGCACTCCCAGCTCATCCCTGTCATTTTCCCCTTGCCTGATCCCTTTTGCGATACTGACGGTTGCACACAGACCAAGAAATATTGAAAAGAGTCTTTGCAGTGCACTCTTTCATTGGAGCTGTCATACTTCATTCAAATGGAAAGCCGGTGGGAAGCACAAGAACGGGGTAAAAATGTCCAAGTGAGAGCAAAAACGAGTTTGGGCATTTATCATCATCCACTTGACACATGGGAGAGGCGACGAGCGGTGGTGATAAAAGAGACACGGAAAGTGATAGATGTGGCTGGAGTGTAAACTTTAATGGCCCAACCTTGGATGGGAGCAATGAGCAATTTGCCGATATTTAATGAACTGTAATGAGATCAATCAGTGTGTTAAAGGATCAAGCTGTACCGATGGGGGCACGCTGCCAGCTAGACTCATCCTATAGCTCATTTAGCCTTGAGAAAACTCCAAGGAAAAGCGGTAATCAACAAAAGCAGTGTCTAAAGAATCCAATTGTCACTGTGCCGGCAAGAGTTGTATACAATCTTTGACATTCAGTCATCACCATAGATGAGTGGATTTTCATGGCAAAATTAAATGATGCACAAAAATACCCTTCAACAGTTATTCTGGAGGCCAGAGAACATACCTTTTGTTGGTGTAATGTCTTTGAGAAGCCCAGAAGGACTAATGTTCATGAAAGGTCCCTCTCTAGACGACCTGTGCTTCACCCCTGAAAGTATATCTTGTATGTCTTTAGACTCACAGTACAGTGAACTTATAACTGTATACAGGGGCGGACTTGTTATTTTTGGGCCCTAGTCAAAGGTAAGCATGGGCCCCCCTGAATCCCCCCCTGACTCTGAATCCATCCTTTCTATGCATTACCTTCAAGCTGGGGCAGAACAAAGTAAGGCTTTGTAAGGCCTGGAGCTCACTGGAGCTTGGAGGCAGTGGTAATATTGCTCTGAACTAGCAGCAGTTGATTCTTTGATGAAAAAGGTCTTTTTTTATGTTGTTTGTCTGCATCACTTTTACATCAGCTTTGCCTCATGTTTTTTACTTTCAAGAAAATTAGCTTAAAGTCAAGTGGCAATACAGCACTAGAAGTCAAGTGGAATAGTCAATTGTAGCCTCGCTGAGTAGGGGGCCGGCCGTGGCTCAAGATTGAATTTAAATTTCTCTTCTTGTTGTAACAAGAGGAGGGCTGTTTTTCACTCAGTGAATCTCTTTTAAACTTTATGAAGAATAAACATGTAGTACTTGATATTCTTGTCTTTTGTGGGGCCCTGTAGCTGTTGGGGTTTAAGGCAATCCCCTGCTTTTGCCTAATGGGAAGACCGCCCCTGTCTGTATACCACTGTTAGGGCTCAACCGATGAAGGCCGATACTGATATTTTTGCATTAAAGCTGCCAATAGGTAATATTTTCTGCCAAAACCTTACAAGTATTCAGTGTTTCCCCAAGGATTTTATTCTTGGTGGGGTGGAAAAGCCTCTGAAAAAGCATTGGAACCACTAACTAAACTAAAGTCTTGTACAGTTAGTAGCTCTTCAAGACAGGGTGACCCACCTCACTTATTCAATGGTAGGGGAAACTGTAGGATATGTTAGACCTTTAAATGAATAATAAATTCAAAAAAGAACATTAGTTACTATTTAAGTGAATACATAAAATGTGCAAAAAATCCCATGTTTTATGTAGCTGTGTCCACTGTGGTCCACAGAACAAATATAGATAAACTAAACTTGTACGCTCTATGTTCTTGTTAGAGCCTCTATAGTATAACTCATGCATCTATACAAGAGAAAAACGATGGTTTATTTATAGCAGAAATAAAGAAAATTACATTGTAAAAACACAAGGTCACCCCTTGGTCACAGCAGGGTTGAGCTTGGCGGAAGATGCCATTTCTTTGGCCCGCAATGGGACCTCTTGAATAAACTTCAGACAGCTCCTACTTCTCAGATAACACCTTGACGTGTTTTCAGATAACACCTATTTTACAGTCACTGCGCCAAGACTTTTCCTTTCCCTAACCTTCCAAGGTCAATCGGACATTGCCATGCACGTGCCCTATTGTAATTCAAAGCACTTCCTTTGGTTGTGCAACAAAAGCTGACAAATGGATAAATTAATAAATAAATTCAAATCCCAAACACAGTCATCATTCATTTGGACCTTGGGCGAAGTTCCCGGCATTCAGCTGTCTGTCAAAAATATATTCCATCAATAGAATGGCACCTAAAACTGTCTAGGAAGATAGACAACGGCCTGGGTAAGTGAAAATGAAGTGCAAATTGATGGCATATATTATCCTAACCTCAATTTTCTACTTGACCTTTATAACTCACCACCAAAAAATAAGCCTCTTCCCTTTCTTTTCGGTTCAGCTCCCCATCTGTCAGAGGCGGGAGGGGAGATAGCGACAAAAAAATATATGAATTGGCTAATAAACGCTTGGCTGATTAAATTAAGCAGGTAATTGGATTCCTGCACGTGCAGTAAAATAAAGTTGAATTGGGTGTAATGAAATAGTCTAGTCAAGATTTAGTTTCTTCGCTGTTCTTTTCCCCACTGTCAGGGTTGAAAGCGAGAGGCTGACAGGCAGAATTAGAGATTGGAAATCACTTTGGAAGGCAGTGCGACAGGGCGAGACACATTGGTTTGTTCTCCACTGGGTGTTCTGCCAGCCAGGTAGCATGTTGTGTAGGTGTTGATCCATCATGTGTATTTATAAGGGTGCAAACACACCTACAGTTGGTTTTCTTTGGTCCATAGCGGAAAAATTTACTTTGTTGCATTTTTGTATTTGGTTCATTGAGGTTCACACTGCCCAACTACAAGCCAACCAGGGCTTGTAAACAAGTCCCAAGTAGCTTGTTTATTGGACAGAGTTTTGATGACCCGTCATCCCACCAGGCTAGGGATTTTGGTGTCAGGTGGCGGGGGTTCAAACGAATCTGATTCCAGTCCCTGTAGCTTAAGCTAAGCGTGATGGACTTGTCTGTGCTCTTTGCCGTAATTGCAGCTTGACTTCATTTTCTTCACTGCTGGCTATCAGATGTCAGCATCCATCTCCTTTTACCCATAAACCCTTGCACTGCACCTCAGGGTTTGTTAGCACTGAAACCCTTTGAAATACCTTGAAATACATTTGGTGTGGACAGGTACAATGTGGCTATCAGCCACCCAATTTTGGGGATGGAAACATAATATTTGCAGCCCACCAGTGAACAATATGAGTCAATATGCCTGAAAGTGAAAAGTATAAATCTCCTTTTAGCATTATAAAAGTCCAACACATTCATTATTTCATTATTCATTATCACATTACTAATTCACTTACCTTCACTGACAGTCTTGATGACATCAAGTAAAATAACTGTATCCCACTTATTTCCATCATTTTCAGTGGTGATTTTTGACATGAAATTGCCCAATTGGGCCATTAGGACAAATTTACAAGACAAAAGTTGCCTGTCTGCCAGCTGCTCTGCTTAAAAAAAAAGAGGATTGCATTCAGACCACGCTTCCTAATATTGGATTGAACCTATTACCACTACAGTTGGAAAAAGGAATTTGGGAAAACCTGGTGCCTATTATTGTACCTCGGGTTTATCCATCCTAAAATTAAATGAAGCAGCCCAATTATCTGGGTCACCAAGTATTGACCAAACAATTTCATTTTCTATTTTTTCTATTCACTGTACATTAGTGAAAAGGCAAAACGTATAGGGAAAACAGATATTTTCCTTGAAGCGGTCTATATTGGTAGCTGTTGCCAAATGATTGTTTTTCATGTTGATGTATTAGTGGAAATCGGACCTTTTGATAGCGTGCTCCTTACCTGCCACTCTGATTCACCAGTGGAGGCCTCAGGTTGTATGAGTTAATCCTAATGCAGCGGTTTTATATTGTCGACCAAGGCACTTTTAGTTCAGCTCCCCCCGGGGCATGACGATCACTCCTTTCTCCTTAATGACCCGATAACCAATACCCACACACTCACACACACACGTGCACACACACAGACACACACACTTATCATCACCACCACCGCCGCTGCCATCACCACCATAAGTGATTCATCAGCACTGATATATTCCCTGTTGGGGTATGTGTTAATTACAGCGGGCTAATCGATAACGTCCACTAAATGATGGCCCGAAGGAATGTTGTGTGTGTGTGTCTTCCAGTGTGTGCAGGCACGCGTCTCTGAAGCCCCTTTGAGATAAGTACAGTCATTGCACCTGCATGATGGATGGTGTGAGTGTTTTAGCCATCAGCAGTGTTTTACAGGCTGTGAGTCCATGTCTCTCCCGGGCCGACCCCGTGACAGGCAGCCTGGAGCTGAGCCAGCACTGGCAGGCCCGGACCGAGCTGGACGCCCTAATGGGAAAGTAGTCAGGAGAGTGTTAACGATACAGTATATGTTGATGATGAAATGAGATTTAGTGGTAGAGGTATAGGAGGCATTGGAGCTATTATGTGTTGAAGGATTTGAAAAAAAAAAATGCATTCTAGGGTTTGGAGCTCAGTTTCAGGAAGCAACTAATACTGACTTGAATTCATTCTCTTTAAATTTGACCATTTTCATGTCAAAAAACTGCAAAAATAGCAAGTAGCCAGTGCTTTCCCTAAAATGTTAGGAAGCTGGTTGAGTAACATGCCTACACAACACTCCAATGGTTTCTCTGGCGGGGGTCAGGGGGTCAAGTAGGACCCGCCATCATGTCAGAGGTGGGCGATGCTGACTGAACAACATCTGATTTTCAATAAAAATCAATATCAGCCCGATATAGCGGTCTAACCCTAGCGGAGGCTCATGCTGCAGGTCAGTATTAGAGTTTACTCAGCTGCCCACATGCTTCAGTCCATACTGGAACTAGATGTTCATTGCTCAAGGTAACTTATGGCATGGGAGACGCTGTACTCTTCCTGTGTGTGTACACTTGTGCCTGCGTACAAATATGTGTGCCTGTATACGTGCCTGCATGTGTGTGTGTGTGTGTGTGTGTATTGGCATGCACGGATGTATGCTGTTGTAATTCCCTCTCTGGTTTGAGCCTTTGCCAGATTTCCACCGTTCAATTCACCGGTTATCACAGAGAAACTCAATCTTTCATAACTTAAGTCTGAGTGCTGCGTCGCGCCACGCAGCCGCCCTTCATAATGGGAAAGAAATGGTTTGTTTTTTTCCTCTCTTATTTGGGGTGTTTGAAATGCACATGCTTAATGACTGCGCTTTTAACGAAGATTGGAAAAATCACCAACTGTGCACCATGGCTGATATGGATGGAGGAGCGCGTAAATGCGCCGGAGGAGGGGTGGGAACAAAGAGCACGGGAATGGTGGCTTGCCTGGGGAGGGGTGTTAAAGCACTAATAACACTGTGAGGAGTTACGGTAATGTTGTGGATGAAAAGCGTCATTTAGCTGCAAACAAATTTGCGCAAGGCTCCATAGTAATTAGAATCCGCGGCTATGATTATAGACGGGCGTCAGAGTGAGCAGACAGAGGCTTTGCGTCCTGCAAGACAGACACGAGGAGGCAAAGAACTGCAATAACAATGAAGACAAAAGGGAAAATGAATGTAAACACATCATAATAGTACTATCATAATAGTCCATGCTCATTTGGAAATTGTAATTATCATTCAAAGTGGTTGGGCTGTTATCACTGAACGACGTTTCAATCAGCTTTTGCGCGATTTAAGAAGACACAGAAAAAGGGGAGTTGGGAGCTTAGGGAACGCTTGCAGTGAAGGAGAGATGGATGTGAGAGACGATGCCGGGTGTTATTAGATGTGAGTCAGGGAACTGTTACAGCATCAGATTAAAAATCCTCCTCGTGGCCCTGGCCCTCGCTAAGTGTTGCCACTGCACTCGGAAAACTTTTGGCAGATTTTGTTTTAAGACCTGTCGAGGTGCAGCAGGCCTTGGTAAGAGAACAGAGAGGTAGGGAAAGTGCAGAGCAGGAAGTGGCGCCAACGGGGAGTTCAAGCAGCAAGATTTTGCAAGAGAGCTTTATCCCTTTGTGCTCTTGAAGGAACATGTGTGTGTGTGTGTGTGTGGACTTGTGTGCATGAGTGGGCGAGTGTGGGCGAGTGTGTACCGCAGGTGGATATGTACAAATGAGTGTGAGACGAAAAACGAATGGCTTTTAGGAACTTAAAGTCCCTCTGTCCCCCTTGGCACCTCACCTGTCTCCTTTCATCGAAGCCCTTCGCTGATTGAACCGAAGCCACTTTTCTCAGGGTGAGTTGCGCCGCAGCAGACTGCCAATCAGAAAAAAACGTACCATCACTCACAACAGGCATTTAGCAACTCACTCTAGTCAGTTTGTCAACCCCCGCCCCAAGCTTTGTGTCTGAGGGCCACTTAGCACTCTGTGCCCCTTGTGATAGAAATCCAATTTAGCCTGATAGATCTACAGTCCACCAAATGCCCGCACAGTTCACTTCAGTCTCACTTTGTGTGTGTCTGGGTGCAACACAGTCTCGCAGAATCTCAGGGAATTAACTCTGAAAGGCAGATTATGGGTTGCGGACATGAGCAAGATTACATTCCTTCGCCACAAAAGGATTATGTGACAGGAGCATGGACTGGGCATTTTCACTTGTTCGTCACATGAAACAGTTTGCTAAGCGGTTATGCGACTAAAAAAAAGTGCGGTCAAGGTGAGGGTAAGGTTTTGGTCCCGTTTGCTAACAATGAAAATTCACGGTAGAAAACTTTGGGAATTGAATCCCGGTCACCGAAGTCAAAGGCAAACGTACGCGCCCGTCCACCGCCGCTCTGACCTCCACACCCTCCACATCCCCCGCACTACTCCAATGTTAATCTGCTGCCTGTTTGTAGTCATGCCTCTCCCACGTAATCTAATCTAGTAGGAAAATACATTTCTCTCACTTGTCGTGCACGGAGCATGTTATTTGCATTAAAAAATTCCCCGAGACCAAGCCGGTGTGTGTGTGTGTGTGTGTGTGTGTGTGTGTGTGTGTGTGTTTGTGTGCGTGTGCATACAGCTTCGTATATGTGCATCAGTGTTGCTTCTGCACATCCAGGTGTTTGGGGCAGAGTATGTGTTTGCTTGTGTGCTTAGTGAAGGCTCTGTCTTCATATATAGATATATGTGAAATATATGTCTGTTGTCTATGGCAAGTACCTATGAGCTCAGCCCTCCAGTGAGAGAATACTTCCCTTCCCTCAAGGTCCTGCTGCCTTTCATTCACACTGGCTGCCTGAACAATACAGGCACAAATGAAATGCCTGAACTGAGTAATGGCTGTAACATTTCACAAAACCACAGCCCGATAACTTTTAATGCAAAGCTGAGTCGTAAAAATAAGTCAAGGTCGCGCCAGTGTATGAAATTGCGTAACAAGCATGAGGTGTTGGGAATACACTCCCCGTCTATGTGCTGCCTTTTTTTTGTCAGTGCATTTGAATGCGTTTTCATCCCGTTTCCTCCCCCATGCAAGTTGGCATTTAGGATGGAATGAATCACGGCTGAACACAATTGTATTATCCATCTCCAGAGAGGGACAGAGAGGGGGAATTTTTTTATGTGTGTCCATGCATGTTCATAAGTACAGTATATAGTATGTGTGTCTATGTGAGACAGAGGGAGTGTCAAAGGCAGAGAGAGGGTCAGAAGAAGATCATTCACAACGTTGCATCTCTCCTCGCGGGAGTCTCGGCCTGCGTGTGAAATCGGGGGCCTCCGATCGGGATGTTTTATTCGTTGTTGGATATCACCAAGGTGGTTAAGAGAGGCTATTTGATTTGCACTGCTCCTCTCATTTGCCCGGTTTGATTTGCGATAAGTGACTTTTCGTCGGGAAGGAATCAGTAGTAATTTCACAGTTTGCACTCTCTCTCTCTCTCTCTCTGTCTGTCGTTCTCTGTCTGTCTTTGTCTGCCTCTTTTCTCTCTCGCTCCCACTAGATGCGTGAAATATGCCAAGCCTTATGGACTCCCCTCATACACTCACAGGGAGTCCCATGTGCACCCTCAAGGCATGATTGCAGCGAACGACACAAATGAATTGATTCTAATACAAATTAACTCATGATAGTAATCCCATGCTAAGTGGCTGCTGGTTAATTTCATATTGATGAATGAAGTGCCTCAGCCGGTGCTCAGAACAATGGTTTCCAATTAGAGCGACACTAATTGCAGACGCATTGATTGGCTGGCAGAGCGATCGAGTGGAGATCCTATTGGATCAGTCGAAGAGCCGTTCCGGGAGAATAGACTTGCTGGTTCTGCTGGTGTGAGTTTTAGGGGTGTTTTTTTTTTTTTTTTTTACTCCCAATCAAGAACTAGTGCTATTTCAGGCCACACTTCAAAAGCACAAATCAGTGTTAGTCTCCAAAACTCCACACTTCATCATAATAAGGCAGCACCAGGGGTTTTTGAATTGTGAGGAAGAGACTGCACCGGGGGCGCTAGCTGGCAGGCGGGCTCTGAAGCAATAGGAAAAACCCAGACAAAGCACAGCGTGTCGCTGGTTGAATTTGAATAACTTTCAAATGCATGCATCACACATTTGCACCACAAATCTATTGACCCTTGTGAGGCAGGCGTACCTTTCAGGATGCGCAACCATTGAAAGCAGCAGTGACGTGTGAGCACATACTGCCCATTCACTGTGAACCCTAGATTTTAAAATTACGGTAAATAAATGAAATAGATAAAACTAAAAAGATCATAACGTTGGCTGTGCAGTGAAATGGAAGCGTGACAAAATGGGTTCAAGCATTGCCAATGACATTCTCCTCAGAGCATGATATAGTTTCTACTATTAATGTTACATATTTTCATAATTTATCTTTTCCTGCACCTTTTCAAGGCCTTTTCATTTTAACAGTAAATCATCACCACATTCATTTGAGACATTAGTGTAATTACTGTAAACAAACGGGACCATTACCCAGAAAATTGGCTGCCTGTGTGCTGTATTGTACATTGTGTGCCACCAGGGCGGATTTTGGTGGGAAATATGCTGGACTGCTTTATGGCACAAAGGGAGAGTGTTTTACAGAACAAAACAGCAGGGGGGCGCTGTTCTTCCGGCACAAATGGAGTTTGCTTGTGTGGCGCTCACGTCTCCCGCAGTCCCAAAACATTCAAGGCAGGTGGATTGGATACTCTAAATTTGCTCGTTGGTGTGAGTGTGTTTGTCCATGTGTTGTCATGGATTGGCAACCTGTCCAGGGTGTTTCCCCGCCTTCTGTACAATGCATGCTGGGATAGGCTCCAGCCCCCCCGTGACCCTGAACAGGAATAAGCAGGTATGGAGAATGAATGAGGAAAGCTGGAGAGGCGGGACAAGTAGCAGCATCTTCTTTGCAACAGGGTTTATGGGAAATGCGGTGTGGGAGAGAGAATTAGTCCATGCTGCCTTCTTTGGAGGTTCAATTATCTGAGGAGAGTTATTTCTCATGTGCTTCAACCTATTTTTGTGTATTCTATTTTTACTGAGTTGGATACTGAATGGATGCTTCATGCAACAGCGTCTTATCCTGCATCTGCCTCCCACCACCCTCTGATTTCCCCGTCGCATGTGATGCTTCGTTCGTCCTGAATGACGGCCGCTTGTACAGTAGCGTGCGTTTCCTCCCACATGGCAACGCAGCTCAGATCAAATCATTTGGTCTGATCCAGTGGAATGAAATGAAGTTAGAGAAGGTCAGCCTGTGGCGCTGTGTTTCTCACTCTAATATAATAAGAGCACACTGAGAGAGGCATGGATTAGACTGTAATCCACCTGCATCTCTCTCTCTCTCTCTCTCTCTCTCTGATTTGCTTGCACCATCCCTTTCTCTCTGACTTATCTGGTCCCTCTTTGCACTCCCAAACTCAATCAATTTATTCCAATCTCCTTTTCTGCCTTTTCAAACTCACCCTCCCTAGGTTATTGAGCTTTTGTTTTTCTCACTCTCTCCCCGTCACTCTCTTTCACTCATCTGCACACTAGTTTTATTAACAGTCAGTCAGGTTTTTGATCAAATTCAGCCCCAGTTCAGTTGCCCCCATGCAAAATCTTAGTCAATCACACATTAAAGGGTTTTCTTTGGGCTCGTACAGCATTTGGCTGGACCAGCAACCAGCAACCTTACAGGAGGGTTTGACCAATATGGGTTTTTGAAGGCCGATATGTTTGGGTTTAAACCACCCAGAGGTGATATTTTGTGACAATATTCAAAATCTTTATGCCAAAAAATACATAAATGAATTAAAGGATTAAATGTTTCCCCCAGAACCGTTTATTTGGAAGGGTGGAAAAGCCTTTAGACCATAAGACACACTCTCCATTGAAACGCAGGATATTAAAAAAAATAATAAAAATAACATTGATGCATACTTGTGAGGAATCAGATCAAAATGTTTTATTAGAATCAATTTAGGTTCAGGGCTTCCCATAGACAACCAGTGTAGTATTGATCAATTATACAATAAATATGTAATCAAACAGTATCCATCATATTGGAGGTGGATGACACTCAATATATCAGTCTAACCCTACTTTACACTGTTTCAGCTCCAATTTTCTCCTCCTCCTACGCTGATTCTCCTCTCCTCCTTCACCAGCAGCATGTCCACCATCTTTCCTATACCGCTCTAGCCCTCCTCACGTCGGGGCAGAGACAACTGTTATCGTGTTCCGTCAACGGTATCAAGGCTGAGCACAGTGAACAGAGAGCAAATTTCACTCTTTAAACAGTCATCGGGGAGGGTTAGGCAGGAGTGTGATATATTTTTTATGGTTGCGACTGCAGTGAGCGGTGGGGATGCTGGTGTGTGTGTGTGTGTGTGTGTGTGGATAAACACATTGAGAGAGAGAAAGTCGGTTTCAGACAGACAATACCTCCATTTAGTGAAAGATGCTGATGCAGGATGTGGTCTGCCATAGAGTCTAGGGCTCCTCAAGGAATGTGCTGACCAGCTGTGTGGAGTCCAGCTTCAACCTGAGCCTGAGCCTGGAAAGGTTCCCACTGTTGTGGAAGACTTTCTGCTTGGTCCCTGTGCCTAAGAAAGGGCGTCCCAGTGTCTTGAACGATTACAGACCTGTGGCGTTGACTTCCCCCCTGGTGAAGGAAGGACTGGACCCCCTACAGTTTGCCTACCAGGCTAACATTGGTGTTGAGGACGCCATCATCTACCTGCTTCATCGGGCTCACTCCCATCTGGAAAGGGCGGGCAGCACTGTGAGGATCATGTTTTTTGATTTCTCCAGTGCTTTTAACACAATTCAGCCCACACTCCTGGGAGATAAGCTTCGGACAATGCAGGTGGATGGCCCCTTGGTGACCTGGATTATAGACTACCTGACTGGCAGACCACAGTATGTGAGGCTGCTGGGCTGTGTGTCAGATCTGGTGGTCAGTAGTACAGGGGCTCCCCAGGGGACCGTCCTGGCTCCCTTCCTGTTTACTCTCTACACATCCAACTTTAGGTATGACACAGAGTCATGCCACTTGCAGAGGTTCTCAGATGACTGCAATTGTTGGATGTGTTAGGGGGGGTTAGGAGGGGGAGTACAGAGGACTGGTTAGTGACTTTGTTGAGTGGTGGACTGGAGTGGGAACACTGAGGATACATACAAGAAGGGCTAGAGCCGACTCTACTTCCTGAGGAGGCTCAGG
>OOFE01012275.1:0-11278 GCA_900323365.1 Monocentris japonica | reverse complement strand
ATCATTGTATTTTGCCTGCATGTAACAGCGGTTTTGTTGATGACGTGCGGCCCCAGACCCTCCCTCTATTTCTCCTTTTGTAGTCATTGTTCATCTCTCTACAGGTTTCTCTGCAAGCATGAAATCCTTTTAGAAATGCAGCCTTGACATCACTTCAAGCCCGAGATTAGAGCTGGCTGGCTGCAACCACATTCTGTTGCAGGGAGATTAATCACTCAAATCAAGATAATTCTTTACATTTAATGCAGACAAAAATATTAATCATAATCTAAAACAGTTCTGGGAGCTGATGCAATAGAGTCTCCACACTTAAAAATGTGCTATTGAAGGCTAATCTGTTATGGTGCTCCCCACTGATGAAGGTAATGGAGCTAAAATGTGCTGGGTGCTGCTTTTTTGTTCTTGAGGATAATGTTGGTCATGCCTTTTTCTTTGTGGTGCTTTGTAATACTTTGTCCACATGATTAAAGTGTCTCCTTTGTTTTGCTCTGCTGAATGGGCAGGATGAGCTAAATGTGGCACAAATGTATCTTATTGATGGCACGCAATCATTGTAATTTCCTTGTTGATTTATGCAGGTAAATGTGTTAAATAACTGCAAATTAGACTTCATTGGTCTGAATCTTTAATTCTCAGGCGTGATTCTCTAGTGGTGTGGATAAACGAGATTCTTCTGAGTTATTGATGGATAGGAATAAGAGTGAAAACAATATATATGTGTTTTAGCATCTTAATGAAATATTTGCCTTCCTTTCTTCTTCTCTCTTCCTCTTCCGTCCTTTCTTCAGGTTCCCAGGAAGTCTAAGTTGGCCATTCACAGGAATGTCCGGGACGATGAAGGCTTTATAGTTAGGCACTTTGCAGGAGCAGTGTGCTATGAAACGGTAATTCTTGCACACATCTTATTGATGAGTTGTTACAGTTTATTTCTTTAAAGGACCATATCAGCATAATTACCTTTTTTTTCCATCTCCTCATTTTTGCTTATTAGTTTACATAACATCTGCTGTTCAACGTTTCAGACAGTTTATCGGTCAGCATTTTAGAACTTGAATGTGCTTTCCTTGCGGCTCCCACTGACTTCAATAAAGGTCCAAATGTGCATCTGAAATCCAACTAAAAATGCCACCGAGTCTTTCGTTTCTGAGTGCATTGTAATTCCATCAGAGCAAACTGGACGTTTTTTGCAACATGATGACATATGTTTATTAGTTCTACAACAGTGGCATTTCCAGCAGTTAAAGCTTAGGATCAACTCCTAATGTGGCACATGCCATCGGCAAATCACAGCAAAATTCACCTCATCAGCATTTTTTGAGATTTTTCGGGGATTTCCAATTTCTGTTTCCTAAAACAAATTGGTTGTCCTAGCACAAATGGTTGTCACAATGGTAGATAACCTATGCCTATGAGAAATTATTTATCTTGTGTGTTTGAGATGCATTTGGGGGCACTGCGGGCTAAAAGTCTGTTTCTAGTCAAATAATGAGCTGTGACAGTACCGGGGACAGAAATGAGGGGGCCAAATACTCTGGAAAACACTCTTCACTCTCCTTTAATGAATGAAGGACTCCAGTATTGGCTTATAATTACAATTTTAAAAATGTACTTGTTTGCAGTAGCACAGTAGTATGTGTAAGAGTATGTGGACAACAACAACATTCTCTGCGTTGTGTACATCTGTTTACATGTTTGCCAATGTGTGTGTGTGTGTGTGTGTGTGTGTGTGTGTGTGTGTGTGTGTGTGTGTGTTTGTGTGCGCGCGCACACAGACACGGTTTGTGGAGAAGAATAATGATGCCCTCCACATGTCCTTGGAGAGCCTGGTGTGTGAGTCGAAGGACAAGTTTGTTCGAGAGCTGTTTGAAAACTCTAACAACACCAAGGATTCCAAACAGAAGGCTGGCAAACTTGGCTTCATCAGCGTTGGCAACAAGTTCAAGGTAAAATTGAATGTGGGAGTTTGACTCTTTTTTTTTTGATTGTTAGAAGAGGTCCCCAAGAATAACAAACATTGAAATAAATTATTGCCTTACTTCTTCTATTTCTCCAGAAATAAAGAAAATAATTTGAAATCGTACTCTTTCATGCTTTTGATAAATCTGTTGAATTTTGATGATCACTTTTATGCTAGTTTGTGCAATTGTAGATTTGGATGTTTTTTGATGTCAGAGACATGTAACTCATAAACAGAATAGTTTTATTTTATATTTTATTTATTATTTATTTATTTATTAAAGAATTTGCCCTAGTGGATTGGTGCAAGGCACAATGAACCAGTGTGGTGCAAACTATGCATATAAAACAAAAGAAAAAAAATATAGAAATAAGTATAGAAGTTAAAGAGATAAATTGTTCACTACAGTTTGGTTACAGTTACTCAGGTTGTACTGGAATTTTGTAAAAATATAATTCAGAAGATATACCATTTCAAATTTACAATGTGAGAACACAGATTTGCTGTTAAATATAGTAAATATACAATTTGCAGATTTGAAAGTGTATGATATTGTGAAATAGTTCACAATGCTCCATTATCTTTTCCCTTTCGTTCAGACTTTTCCAACTTTAATCCCTAGACCCGTTCTGTAACTTTTCTCCTTTCCACTCTTCTTCTCATCTCTCTTTCTCCTCCTTATCCCTTGTTTCCCTCTTAGACTTCTGCCAGTCTCCCACCTCTTTTCCCTGAGAAAACCCTCCTTGGTGGATAAAGCTGGATAAAGTCAGCTTGAGGTATAATAGAGAGAAGATGAGAAAAGAGGGGGAGTGAAAAAGTAAGAGAAAGAAAGTGTGAGACACTCAGACACTCAAGAAGTGAGTTGAGTCAGCCAGAAATACAGAAATACTAACTTGTCTTGTTATGCTCCAAGCAACAGAGGCCAAGAAAACCAACCCGCCTGTCCTATCACTTATCTTCATGTGTTTAGGCGGGGTGAAACTTACAGATTGTTGTACACAGGTTTGTAATTAGACAGCTCTGTAGATAGAACAAAAAAGCTGCCATGTTAACACACGGCAACCTTCCAAAAAGACTATTTTACGGAGCAAAGAGTATCTGCAACATGTCAAAGTTCTGCTCTGTTCACCCTTTATCAGTAATGCAGAATGTGTTTACTGTGGGGAGGAAGAGTGGGACTAGATATATATTAAGTTTAATGACACACGGAAGCATGTCGGAGATAAATATAATCTGACAAAATGAGTAGACAAGCCATGAGATGTGGTAACGGGAGGATGTTCTTTTTTGTTTGTTTGTTCATTCTTTCATTCTTTCATTCTTTCATTAATGTATACATTGTTGTTGCATTGTTTATAATGAGCATGTAGACTTGTGTCCCTGTGTGACTCTTAACTCTGTTTGATTACTTCCACCTCTCACTTGTTGACAATAATATGTGGCACTCCCTTTGTTTGATATATTAAAGGTTGCTCTTCCTCATGAAATAAAAAACCCTGTGTCACATCTAATGGGGAATGTCTGTCTTGCATTAAACAGTGTAGTGGTAGTAGTTTATTTTCTCTGCTTACCCACACAGACCCAGCTGAATCTGTTGCTGGAGAAGCTTCGCAGCACAGTGAGTAATAATTATATCTCAATTTCATAGTATATTTTGTCGAAATTGAACTTTGCTTAGACTGGAATTTGCTTACTTACTCAGGGTCAGATTAACTTCAGTCATCGTGTACGTTACACAGTATGTGCAAGAATTTGTCTTGGAATTCCACACAATGGAGGCAATGTAGAAAAAGTTTACGTGTTGTTATTCAGAAGATGACAAATGTTGATGGCTTGCATCTCTGAGAGGTACAGCATGTGTTGGCTAGAGTAATAGCCAAAGGAAATTCATACACTTTTCCTCATTGTTTCTCTGTGTGTGAAGGGCTCAAGTTTCATCCGCTGTGTTAAACCCAACCTGAAGATGGTCAGCCACCAGTTTGAAGGAGCTCAGATCCTCTCTCAGCTGCAATGCTCAGGTAGGAAAATGCATATGTGCAGTATGTAGAAAACAACAACATGCTTTATTCATATGTAGCATCAGCATCAGCAGGTTGTCTCCTTTGACAATTGAACCCATGCCTCTAATATTGTTAGTGAAATGCTCTAGCTCATTGATTGTACACTGGTCCCACAATCTATTATTATAGATACAGGGTTGGACAAAATTACAGAAACACCTTATTATATATGATTATGAAGTACGTAATAAGAAGCAGGGCCACCAGAACAGTTTCAGTCCTTCTTGGAGTACAGTCACACAATACCTGAACTGTGTGTAGTTGGACACTGAACCATTCTTCAAGACAGAAATCCTCCAGTTCTTTGAGGGATAAAGGAATGAATAAAGGAGGAAGAAGGTCCAGCGATGTTTATATGCAGTTATTGGGGAGACTGTGGTGCATAAGCATATTTGATATGGGAACATTATGAGGGAACAGTGTTTGCAGCAGTGACTGTACCTCCTGTAAAATTGCCTCATATTACTTGGCCATTATACAACCATGCAGAGCAATCAGAAGACCTAATGACTCCCTGGGGATGGCTGCCCACACCATTACAGATCCACCACTATGTTTAACAGTTGCCAGCAGACATTAAGGGTGTAAGGCGTCCTTTGGCTTTCTCTAAGTGTAAATCCTTCTGGATGGAGGAAAAAAGGGTAAAAGGACAATATAACTGACCATTTTTGTGTGTTTTTCAAATTTCTTTATTATTTTTTTTATCCAAGCGGTGTCGAAATGGCAGCCCTGCCATAACTACCAGCTTTGTGAAGTTCAAAGCACATGTGCTCTTTGGACACGTATTGGTTTTCACATATGAACAAAATGTTTTCATGGGTTGTAATCCAAAGTCACATGTGATTGTTTATACTTCAGATGTGAAATTTTATGATTTAAACATGTCGAAAAAATATTGTTTTCACATGAAAACCAGTATGTGTCCTATAAGCACATGTGCTTTGAATTCACATTGGTATTTTCACTTTTTTGTAAGCGTGAGACTATTTCCCTTGCCATATGCTTAAAGATGATAGAGCTATTTTTATACACACGCACATACATTTAATATTAAATAATGAACAGCTGCTTATCAGAGATAAAGCTGCATAGTGTATATTGTATGTAAAATATAGGGCAACTTAATTGCAACTATTCAAACCCTTTGATAGAGTGACAATATTGTAAACTTTTTACCTCAGGTCAGTGCAATCCCTCAGACAATCATGTTGCTGTTTATTATCCCTCTATATATCAAGACCTTTCTCAGTCTTTTTGTGTGTCTTTGTTAGGGATGGTGTCAGTGTTGGACCTGATGCAGGGTGGGTTCCCCTCCAGAGCCCCCTTCCATGAGCTCTACAACATGTATAAACAGTACATGCCTGACAAGCTTACACGACTGGATCCACGGCTCTTCTGCAAGGTGGGCTTACTTTGTACATTACACAAATTGCATTACATTGTGTAACTTATTGTCAGGGCTGATTTTGTGTTACCCTCTGAATAATGTGAAGTATACTGCTGGCTTGAAATAATAAGCTAGTCAGTTTAAAGAAAGGCCTGATTAGCTGTGTAATTTTTTCATGTGCAAAAAAAGCCTATGTCTACACTGACCCATTTGGGATATGTTTAACTAACATAAACAGTAGTTCCCTCCACATACAATATTGCTGTGTCATTGAATGTGCTTTTTTTCCTCTTTAGGCTTTGTTCAAAGCCCTGGGGCTGAATCACAATGACTATAAGTTTGGATTGACCAGAGTGTTCTTCCGCCCTGGAAAGGTACAGGAAAGAATCAGCAGAATCAATCATGCTTAAACATTGCAGGTCATTCCGCATGGCTTTAGACAGGATAAAGACAAAATACCCTCAACTGTAAGGATCATAGCTGTGTGATTGCACACATATGCATGTGTTTATGTGTGTGTGTGCTTGCCTTTGTGCGTGCGTGCGTGCGTATCAGTTTGCAGAGTTTGACCAGATCATGAAGTCTGATCCAGACCACCTTGCCAAGCTGGTGAAGAAGGTCAACAAATGGTTGGTCTGCAGCCGCTGGAAGAAGGTCCAGTGGTGTTCCCTGTCTGTCATCAAACGTATGTTACATCCACCAAAAGACAGAGATCTTATTGTCTTACTAGCTCAAGAAGTCTCAAACATACCAAGACAAGTATCTACAATGTACTTTGGGAATAAATTAAAGTCTCTTTCTGATTCTGAAGTTTAGTTATTGATGGTCCACTATATTTCAAGTACACTGTGATTACAAGGTCATGGTTTAAGCCCCCTTTTCAGTTTTTAGCAGTGTATTAACATCGAACCTGATGGAATATTTTGCTTTTGTGCCATCATGCTGCCTTTAATCTGCCTCTAGGCCTGGATCAGGCCTGTCTCAAAGGCATTCTACAGTATTTGTAGATGTGCATCTTCTTGCATTACATTATCATCAGATATAATTGACATAAAAATTGTGAAACTAAATGAAATAATTTCAAATCCAAGATGTGTGTGTCTGTGTCTGTGTGTGTGTGTGAATGGGTATTTGTATATACCTTTATTTGAATCATGTTCTTCTCTCATCCCACCAACAGTTCGGAACAAGATGAGTTACAGAGCCTTGGCCTGTATTAAGATTCAGAAGACCGTCCGCATGTGGCTGTGTAAGAGGAAGCATAAGCCGCGGTGAGTCTCTTCCTAATTCCTGTACTCTCTCTCTCTTCCTCTCTTTCTTGCTTTCTCTCTCTCTCTCTCATCATTCTCTTGTCATCCTTCTGTTTTTCTGAACCCTTTGCTCTTTTCATCTTTCTTTCACCATGTGTGCTTTTTATTTAAACTGAGATTCACGCTTGGTGGGCTTTGATGGTTTTTCCATGTTGCACATTTAGGAGTTCAAATCAATCCAGAAAACTCATCTGTGGAGAAATGTCTCACTGTATTGCTTTGGAAAATACTGTATGTGTCTTGCTGTATTGGGTTGCCTTTGAAAAAAATGGAACTGGTAAATGCATTCATCCAGATGATGGGCTTTCAGATAGCTTTCAGAATGGTCTGTGGATTGTGAGTGTGTATTGTATGTTTCTGAGGTCAATGTATGTGTGTTTGTGTCAGCATGCACACATGTAGTTCAATGTATGAGGGCTTGTGATATATCCATTTTGGGGGGGGGGAATCAGTACCTGAGGTTTTCATTCAATATCTCCAATTATTCTGTCAACCAAGTTACCTAGTAATCTTTAAAAAATATATCATTTGTTTTCCTTTTTGGCTCTCCATCATTTTGCAAGAGTATTTTCTTCATATGCTTCATATGTATGATCTTATAGCATCGACGGTATGGTGAAGGTTCGGAACCTGAAGAAACGCATGGAGCGGTTCAATGCAGTGGTGAACGGGCTGAAAGAGGGCAAGCAGGAGATGGCCAAACAGGTCCAGGAGCTGGCCGCCTCCATAGACTCTCTCCTGGCCAAGATTAAGGTGAGCATTTTGGAGTCCAGGTTTACTTAGGTTCACCTATTTCACAGCACTCAATGATTAAGGCCCAATTGTAGAGATTCCTTATCTCCTTTTACAGGCAGGTGGTTTCAAAGCTGTTCGGGTTTTTTGGGTGCTTAGACTATAACACGGTCTGAGCAGTTGGATGCACATGAAACATGAGAAGACATTGTTGGTGCTGTTGTCTTTTACCTTTATTTATTCAGGGATGGGTTTCCACAGTAGGTATGTTTTTTTCAGCAATTGTCTGCTTCAGATTTATACATTTGCATA
Source organism: Monocentris japonica (assembly GCA_900323365.1). Lineage (NCBI taxonomy): Eukaryota > Metazoa > Chordata > Actinopteri > Trachichthyiformes > Monocentridae > Monocentris > Monocentris japonica. Next base: position 3,520 of record OOFE01012275.1, on the reverse strand, counting down.
CATTCATACCTGGGAGCTACCCAGTGCAACCACAGTCTTCTTCTGCTGTGCACTGTGCCCTTTTCTCACTCTTTCTCTCTGAATCAATTCAATCACCCCCGGATAAAAAGTATAGAGCTAGGTGGGGAAGACTTCGTTTATCCTCTCCCCTCCAATAATTAAATTTAGTGAGGCTAAATGATCAAACTTGGTGAGTGAAATCCCAGCTCTCCCTAGCACCCGTCTTATTGGAACCTTTAGGTAGAGCAAACCGACACAAGCAGATCCACATGCTTCTGGCATTTTCTGGCATTTTTTGTCTCTGTGGGTAACTCTATGCCATCAACAGGTATGGTTGGCGCCTTGAGATATTCTAACATTGAAGCGCCAATGACTCCTTCCCATTTCTCTCTCCTCTACCCTAATCAGACTCCCCTCCTCTCCTATGTTCCTCTGTTAGCCTATTAGCAGCCCCATGGTAGTCACTAACGGTGTTCAGAGTCCTTAAAAATTGCTTCTGGCATGGCATCGCTGACTGAATAATACATGAGATGCCAATGGCTGTCATTCAGGCCTCTATACATTGGGGACAAGACCTTGTTATCTTCCCTCCCTGTGTCTCTGTTAGAGACTCATTCTAATGAGTCTTCACAATAAGGTGACCTCTACTCCCCCCCACTGACTGTCTGACAAGTATGGAGTTGAGTGTGGTGGCTGTGGTGTGCAGTGACAGGAAGGGTGTCAGTCAATATCTCCCTTGTTGCCATATGGGAGGTTTGGGGGGTCGGAGTTCCATGGTAACAGGAATGTGACATGGTAACAGAGTGGAAGCAGGGGGCATCACTTCCTGGAAATTTCCACCTCTGATTGAAAGTTTGCACAAGAGAAGATATTTTTCATATAAATTCAGAGAATAGAATGTTAAGCATTTGACACGTCCTGCGGGCTTTTCGTTGCATCTGATCTGTTTTTTATTATTAGCACAAACTGAGCAACAGTGGTGCTCCAAGCAACCCATGGCATGCACTTTAGACTAAGAAGTGATTCAGAAGTAAGCAGTTAGCTATAGAAATATGGAGTCTGTGTCTATGAGTGTGACCTCTGATATGGTGGTCCGATCTTTTTCTTGACCCTTAGGCCACAGTGATGACCTGGAAGGAGATTGACATGGAGTACCAGGGGCTGGTGAAGCGCTCAGAGCAGCTGCTCTCCTCAATGCAGAAGAAAAAACAGGAGGAGGAAGAGAGGGAGAGGCTGAAGCACATTGAGGAGGAGATGGAGAGGGAGAGGAAGAGGAGGGAGGAGGAAGAACAACGACGCAAACAGGACGAAGAGGACAGAAGGATGTAAGTAAGGGCGAGGGAAGGATTGTCAATTGATGTTTGAGAATGACTGATGATGATCGGTAACTGGTTGGTCAAAGTGTGTAAAGCTTTAAGTTGTCTTCTTTTCCTTCACACACCTTAGGAAATCAGAGATGGAGCTGAAGAGGAAGCAGGATGAGGAGGAGAGGAAAAGGAGGGGGGAGGAAGAGAAGATCCTGCAGGTTTGGATAATGCCCTTAGTTTTAGTCCAGGTTTTTTCCATGGTGCACATGTACTCCTTTACAAAAAAATGAGGAGCCCAGGACAGAAATTTAGAAGGATGGCCTGGGGAACGATTGAAAACTCCCATCTCTAATTTGAAAATCAAGTTGCACATGTACCCCTATTTAAATTTTCTACTGTAGATAGGCTGAATTTATTTTTAGAAGCATATGTTAGTGAACTCGCAGCACCCTGCAGTCCCTTCTAAGCTTTATGCTTGTCATGAGGCTATGGACCCCGCTCCTCTATGCACCCAAACCCTGCCCACATAATCTCATTCAGGCAAATTGGTTTCCTAGATTTGTCTTAATCCTAATCCTAGACTGGACAGGATCTTCATTGGGTCAGTTTCTATAATGCACAGCATTGTTCCTGGGAAACTGCTCCCTATCACTGGATTACTGTGGTCTCTCTTTTTTACCCATACAATATGCAGTTTATAAACACATTAATTATACTGAGAGATGTTCAAGGGTTTACTCCAGAAATTTGTTTTTACAAACCCCACAGGAGTGTTACGATTTAAATATTTGTTTATTCAAGTTATGAAATATATGATATATATATTTTTTCCACAGTGTCCTGTACAGTATAATTTCTTACAGAACATCAACAAAAATGCCAGCAATTACATAGAAATATAGAATATATTTTTACATAGAAACATAGTTAATGTTTCAAACTAGAACATATAAGATTCTACAGTATTCTATTATTGACTTTCTCTCATTGGCCAGCTCTGCTCATTCTCCCCGCTGAGTGAAACATTCATTGGCTCCCTTGTCTCCCACGGCAACAGCTGGGTCATGACGTTGGTCAGATTCCCAGGGGGTCGCCCATGGGTTCTTGAGTGATGATTCCACTTCCTGCCAAGTTTATCTTTACTAAACTACTTTGTCCTTCTGTGCTATTTGTTTTCTTATTACTCCTCTCACTCTCATCTACCTGAACCCTTCCTTCACAGCTGCTCTTTGTTATCACCTTTATCCATCTCTTCCTGTCTCACTTACATTTTATTCTGTCTCTTTCTTGTCTTTGTTTTTCTGACTTTCTTTCCTTGACTTCCAACAATCTTACACTATTACAGTATCACAAATTACTGTATGTTGTTTTCACTTGTCTTTTTACCCCTCCTTTCTGCCCCCTCTCCCTCTCTGAGCTGAGCCTTTTCACAATGCTCAGCTTCATCTCCTCCATTTTTGCATTATCTCTCACTTCTCCTAGTCTCATCTGTTTCTGTTTCCCACCTTTTTTCATTTTCTTCATCCCTACTGTCACTCACACCCCTGTTAACCTATTTTTTCCATCCCTCTGCATACTCATCCACATAAACTACTCTGCCAGTCACTCCTCTTCTCTGTTTCAACCAGTCCATTGTCTGCCTTGAGGCCCAGGCTTGATCAAAGCTGTTGTCCTGTTGGTGTATTTCACATCACACTGACCCTAAATCTAGCCCTTTCAACTCACCCAAAGCCACTTGGATATTTGCATGCTGTCATTTTTGTTTTTAGCAGTGAGATACTTGACACCAGGCTGTCATGAGCCATGAGTCTCTCTTCAAAGTTTGTTTTAGCCCTGACTCAACCCTGAGACTCAGAGCTGTGCCAGTAAACTTTCTAAGGATTTCTGCGGTGACTTTGGTGGCTTTTTGTTCTCTGCTTTGTTCTCTGCCATTCTCTGCAATCTCAAAGGTTTATTGAATGTTGTATCTTACCCTTTCAAAAATCTTATGCTGTCTTCCATCCTAACCCGATTCATCCTTCGATGTTCCAATCTGGATTGCTTCCTTTCTTAAATGGGGAACACCACTCAACTGAAGAATTATACCTGTGGTCTGCAATAATGTAATCAATATTTGTGAGCATGAACAACTTTCATATAATAAAGTATGAAGTGTAGAGCAGCTCCACAGACAACGATTTGGGAAAGATGGTATAGGAGAGCACCACGGGGGG
>OOFE01012270.1:3994-14369 GCA_900323365.1 Monocentris japonica | reverse complement strand
ATCATCATCATCACTCAGTGCGGGGAGCATTTGGAGGCCTGGCGCTACTGTGTGTTTGAGAGAGAGAGTTGAATTAACCAACCTCTGTGTGCTGGGGGAATGTTAGGATTCCTGTGCCGCGCATGATCAAACCACCATAGTCCTAGTTAGTGTTAGTGCAGTGACCTACATAGAAGCGGTCCGCGCTTCCGAACGGGACATCCAGATAGCTAGAATAGGATGTAGGGCCCATCACGGGAGAGGACAGTGTCTCCAGACACTACTGCCTAGCCTCCAGAGACCCAGGCCAGAGCACACTGAGGCTCCGCCATCATCATCATCTGAACCCCAGCTGGAGAGCAGTCTGGAGGAAACATCAACAGCTCTCATTAGGATTTCAACCAATATTTGTTTTTTGAAGGACGATACTGAAATCTTTGGATTGAAGCTCCCGATAGTTGATATTTTGTGCTGATATTCAATGTAATTAAATTAAACTGAGCTTCAACCTTTCAAAACTCGTTTCAAGCTTTCGTGATGTGGCGTAGATTTCATCCCATAAATACAATAACTGATTTTCCTATATGCTCCTATAATAGAGGCATTCCCAGCACTCCATTAAATATGACTACCTGCTCCACCAAGAGTTCTCTGTCACCTTCAAACCTTGCCAAGCAACTGAACCCAGGAAAAGATTCCATCCCTTTTTCTCCCTTCCCTACTTGTTGCATGGGTCCATGGCCATGCGAAGGGGGGTTGAGGTTGTCAATCATTCAGTGGCACGCAGGGCGGTAGAAGGGCGGGGGGGGGACAGATGGCAGACAGCGCTCAGCTACCCTGATTGCTCACAGATCACTACCTGGCAATAAAGCACAGACTGATTTACACTGCCTCTTTGTGCCGAGATGAAGTGAATTGACGCCCCTGGAGGTGCAATGCACAAAACATCCTCGAAGGCCTTTTGTTATTCCTCAGAAAGGCTGAGAGATGGGCTGCTGCTCCACTAGTATTTCACTGCCGGCTAAAGCATGTCGGTGGGTGATGTTGTTCACGACTATCATGGTTGGAAGGTGGCAAACGGTGACTTAAAGTGACTCCTCACCAATACAGAAAACATGGCATCAATGATGCAGTCACCGTCTGGAACAATTAGTTCTACAAATGTGAAAAAAGTCTACAATTTCAAGTCTGGCACAGGACAATGCAAATGCATTTTGTAGCGCCATTGTGTCTTTTCTATTTGGCATCCGTGGCTTCATATTGGTTGACTTTATAAATGATGCTTTGGCCAGTCAGTGGATGAATGAAAAAGCCTTAGTTTTCAAGAAACTCCAAATTGTTTAAAATCCAATGTGGCAGACATTGATGGCCCTGGATAGCTCAATATGTGCACCAAATGTCATGCCTTTCCAACCTGCAATGAAGAAGGTATTATCAATCATTTAAAAGAATAGTCCTGAGCAAATTGGAACAGCGGTGTCAGAGGTATTGCATGACAGATGGCTGAATGAATGAATGGAGACCAATCCATAGTCCCAATGATACACAATGACACCACACATAGCCAGGAGCTAAGATGCAGCCGTCTTCAGTGTTAGTAGAGGCTAGGCTGAAAGAGAAAATGTCGCTTATTTATTTATTTTTTTTTTTTCTGTCACAATGTTCCTGTGGAATAACTACTAACCTTGGCATCCTCTCTGATTGCAGGAAGGTGGAGAGAAAGGCAAGGCATGATGAGATCCGCAAGAAGTATGGTATGCGACCTCTATCCTACCTTATATCAACATGTGGACTCCCCAATGATAGCCTGAGAGATGTATGAACTTGCTGTAGTTCAAAGGTGTACAACCACCTCCTCTTTTCTGTCACCTTAATGTAAACCTCGTCGTAAGAAGATGCAAGTCGCCCCCTGTTTTCTAGGGCATTGTTAGTGAGCATCATTTCCGTGCCTGCTCCCAGTAATGCATTGTTCAGCAGTATTAAGCCTCGTCCCAAAGCAAGGGGATTCAGAACACATATAGGTTACACTACCTTGAGTCTTCCCCAAATCGATGTAAGCATGATTTATCATACCCCGGTGTCAAAGAAATAGGCCCCCTAACGATGATCTGCAGGATTTCACAGGTCACAACACACCGAGGCAACAGACGAAGGTTTGTCCTTCTGTGAAGTACAGTCCGCGGTTCTGGCATCTGACATTTCAAACCTTCCGGTTTACAGCACTCAAGAAAGTCATTTTCTACGATTCATGCCCGTTGTTTATTGAGCCGTAGCTACCCAATAAAAGGAAGGGAAATTGTAACCTTGACTTTGAATCTTCACACCTTATCTGGAAATTTTCACACAAATCACTCGATCCTACTGCTCTGTCTACTCCGTCTTTGACTACTCGTGAACATTTGAGGAAAGATTCTCCTTTTGGGGTTTGTGTACATGAGTGGCTCATATTTGCACTTTGACAGTGTGTTTTGAAAGATCAAGCAGATGTAAAGCTATAGAAGTTGTGATGAGGTGTTATGCGTTTAGAAGTGTTTTTTTTTTCCATTTTTCAAAGTGAGTCTGGGCAAAACTCCCCCCCTGTATAATTTTATGCCTCCCTCTCACCTTTTCCTTGAGAATAGAAGCCTTTTTTTTTAAGCTTTTCTTTTAAGCCTGCACTTGTTTCTGTTTGGAAATGTTAGTTGAGTGTATCAGACCGGTGGCTGAGATAGTAAAGAGAACAGAGCATTATTTTGAGCTCTGAGGTGAAAAGAATGATGTCATCTCTGAGCATCTAAAGGGGTGTCCCCGTCCTCTAGTGAGGAGGTCGGGAGGCCATATTCTGACATCTTCTTCTGAAGAGGTGTGTAGAGGGTAGGGTTGAACTGCTGTGGGTTTTCGAAGGTCAATACTGATATTTTTGTATTGAAGCTGCTGATATTTTATGTTTTGATCATTTTTGTGCCTGAAAGATTCCAAAAAAAGGATCAAGGAGAAGCACGAGTATTCAGTGTTTCCCCCAGAATAGTATTTATTGTCATGGTGGTAAAGCCTCTGACAGCATTTAGAACATCATGGGACACTAAAACTGTCCAGTGAATTTCCTAGTAGTGAAACCCTTTTAGGTGGGTTAGCAGCTCCTTAAGGCAGGATGAGGCAGGTTTCATTGCAGGATTTGCAGGCGGTTGAGTAACACACTGGAATGATTTCTCTGGTCAGGCACCTGATATAAACATAATTCACACAATAAAAAAACATTCATTGGTTGTGGTCATATGGATGACACTGACTGCTTTTTAGTAAAAGGGGCTGCATAAATGTACAGTGGCAGGGAAGGTGACTGGCAAGATGATGTAAAAAAACATCATCCCTTTTGAGGTGTTGATAAAGGGGGAATATTTTTTCCGTTGGTGTGCAGTGAATTTCAATCGCGCGAGCAAGGAATCATTTCCCACTGATTGACCTCATGTGATTCGCTGTCTGTTAGCTGCATGTCCCCTGGTAGCATCGATGAAGTAAGATGTCAGGTTCTGCGGTTTTTCTGTATGGACAACATGACAGAGTGATGGATGGGGGTTCTTGCTTCTCCATCCTCCCGCTGTCAGAAGTCTATACATCCACTGGGAACGCAGATTAGGTTGTATTTCTTTTCTTATTCAGTCCAGCCTGTTGCACCAAACAAAATCCAGTGTGCTATACCACATTCCCAGCTCTGCTCTTCGTGACTAAACACAAACTAATGTATTTCCTTTAGAGCAGTGGTTCTCACAGTGGAGTCCAAGGATCCTTGAGGCGGTCCCACCACAATGAGTGTGGACAGTTCAATACTAAATCGACCGCTCAAATCATCCCATATGGCCACGGTGTACTTGCTGCGGAAACTAACTTCAGCAGGTTCATATGGACAAAAGGACATGTTTGCAGAAAAAAAAAAACACAGACTCCACAGCTATTGGTCTAAAATGTCAGGCGACGTGGTTGGGTTTCGTTACCTTCGTTTCCATCTCTGCGCTGACATCTCATGGTCGCCTCTTCAAAATGAATGGTTTGGAGGCTTCTTGGAGGATAACTGCACCTTTTCCATCAAACGGCTTCTACATCCTCAGATTCCTTCAGCCGCCTTTGTCAGTCTTTCAACGCAGCCCTGGTTGTTCTTGTCAGTTTTTTATTTCCAGTTTCACAGTCTGTGAGATGAAAACATTTAAGAAACCACTAGTTTAGATGCACAGCAAATCATTAGACCTCATTTTCTAATCAGTGCTTCTGTGTATTAATTTGCTCTCCTCTCCACTTTGTTGACTTCCTTTTTTCTTTTCCCCAGGTCTGATCGCTGATTCTGACCATCCATACAGCAAGTTTGAGAATGAGTGAAGCAGTGTCGGAGGTGTTCCCCAGGGTAGCGCTCTCTGCTCCACGGCCTGCCTTACGTTTCCTGTTTTTAAGCTTACGGCGATTCCCTTCCCCTCTGACATGAACTGCAGAGCTGCAATTGTGAGGACTTCAATCAAAAAAAATACATTGTCCAGAATGATCAGATTCAGACAAAGATCGTCATTTTACGTTTTATAAACAATAACAAAACCTGATTCAAGAAAATGTGGGAATTAATTTATTTTGCCTCATGATTCTTCATGTTGTGGGAGCCTGTGCAGTATTTTGCACTGGATGGATGGATGGATGCTCAAGCTTGTTTTTAGACTTTCTGACATTTCTTTTTGTGTGTTGTGAAATTTTATTTCATGAATCATTTTTTTTTTAAATGCCAATTCCGTGTCAATCTTTGCACTTTGTACATGTTGTATTTCATAAATCAATGTGGATGACACAAATAAAACTTGTCTTTTAAGATTGGGGTTTTGTTCTTTTTTTTTTTTTTTTTTTTAAGTGATTAAACATGAAAAAAGAAAAGTTCTTTTATTTGCCAGTTATTTTGGTTAAATGCAGCATCATTTTGAGGGCATCTGGAGAACCTTGAAAGTGAAAGTTGTGAAAGTTAGCCATGCTGAAAGTTGAAAGAGAAACTATTAAACAGAGATTGCCACTGTGTTCTCCAGCAGTGCATCTCCATAGACTCATAATGACAGCTGCACCCAGAGGACACATCAGAAGAGACTGGAAACAGATCAGCTTCTCCCCTCAGGCCCATGGCTCTACAGATGGGCTCACCTATCTTAGTAATGACCTGGATGTTGTTAGCCCACGTCTAATACAGTGTGAGGCCATTCGCCATCTTAAGTATGCTTTTATGGAAATTTGAACTATTAGCACATTTTGGTATTGCAGTAGAGAATGATGAAGTGTAAAAAAAAAGTTTTCTTCTATTGTAGCTGGTTAAAGCTGCACTAGGCAAGGTTTTATGTCAAATTCCAGCAGCCTAAATTGCAGGCTAACGTGGGGCTGCAACAGAGAAGATTGTCCCCATCTGCTGTAATTGACACTCCGCAGATTCACCCCACTTGCCCAGATGAAATTCTAGTGTCGGTATAGTCACCGGTGGGAAATGTTCTTCACACAGGAAGTGGCAAAACTTGGGAGTGAAATCCAAATGTGCCGACGATGGCTGAACTTCCACCTCCACCCTCAACACACCGTGCATCCACACAGTGAGCAACATGATCAAGAAGTCAGCGGGAGTTGATTCCAGGGTGGGTGGTCGGTGGGTCAACAAGCTCGTCAGCCGAGGAAAGGTGGCCACAGTTGAACTTTACACCGTCATTGGCCGTCTAAGCCAATCAGATTCCTGTGCTTCTTTGTTTCCCTACCAATATGATTTTGCTTCATGAACAATCGCTCCTCATGGCAAGTGCAAAATGGACGAGAATTTGTTTTCAGCCATTCAAACCTTTCCAGTTCTCTACAACTTTTATTTGAAAAACTACAGGAGTAAATGTCTCAAAAATGATGCGTGGGGATGCATGCATTGGTGGGCTCAAGTCTTTTAAGTCATTTTATTGATTTTTTTTCGGTGTATTTTTTAAAAATGAATGCTACCTAAATAGCACTTGCTATGTTAACTCATCAAAACAATGTAACATTATCAAAGACAGTACCAAAACTGCGAAAAATACATTTTGACTGTACATTCCTTCAGCATAAAGCGACCCATGAACCAAGTTGCTCGCAGTGTGACCGCATGGTGAGAAGAGGACGGTCAGTTTACTGCCATCCGCTTACAGGATTTCCGGGAAGTCTTCAAAATTCAACAAGTTACCTCTTGCGGCCACCTGGGGCCGCCAACGTGCAACGTATCTTTAATAGCTTAGCTTTTATCTGCATTATAACCTAATTCTAACGCTCGTCTAGGTTTCCCTGTCGAAGTCTCTCTCGACGAGCACTGCAGGTCTGATATGCAATTGGACTGGCTTATTTAACTTTATTTTCACTTGATAGACTATCATTGGGCTGTGTCTTACTACATAAGATTTATTGGTTTCATGGGCTTAAGAGGTGTGCTGTCTGGGTTGAGTAAAATGTGTTGCCTTAGTTTTAATTGGAGGGCCAATTAAAACTAATGAAGCTGTAGATTTGCTTCAGTTATCCAAGTGCTCAGGTCAAAGCAATTACACATCAGTATGAAAACATTCTGCTGGTGTTATCAAGCCCTCTGCATTCCAAGGAAGTTTCTAGACACACTTGGTTCATAGCAATTGTCCATGTTGGCTCTAAACTTTGGCTGTTGACTGGCTCCTTGTAAGTCGCTTTGGATAAAAGCGTCTGCTAATTGACTGTAATGTAATGTAATGTAATGTAATGACTCTGGACAGTGTGTTACGATCAAACACTGAGATGTTGTTACAGTATACAGTGTTAGCTAAATAGACTGCATTGTTCATCTACTCGTCAGCATTCTAATGCTGCTGCTCTTGATGACTGTGGTGATTGTGCATTACTGAGCAACCAGTACGGACATCCAGACCTCTGCACATAAACAAACAGGAGATGGATAAATCTCTGGTAACTTGACCAGACATTTATTTTGCAATAAAAATTGGGTCATATACATGTGTCAATGTCAAGTGAAATTACAATAAAGTGCATTTTTGTCCATTTTTCTCAAGGGGTTTATCAAGTAATGAATCTCTTTTCGAATATGTTGAGATTGAAAATATTTGCACTTATGAATTGCAAAATCAGCAAACATATATATATATATTTTTTAGATATTATGGCTTCCAAATGAATTTCTGGGGATCCAAAAACGATCAACTCTCTACTGTTCCAAGATGAAACATGCTTCACAATGCCGATGATGAGAAATTCTGCTGAATGCACATGATGTTTGAGGAATACCTTGCAGAAAAACATGACCGGGTCCTGGAAAGGGCAAGCATTCCCAGGCAGAGAGAGAAAGATTTTTTCCTCCACACATTACGGGGTGGGGGCGGGGGGCTGCAATTTGACGGCCAGTCTCTAGGACAAATGGGAACGCGGCGCTCCCTCCCTCTCCGCGAATCCCCGCATCCCGGGCGGGGTTTTGGGGGACGAAACCAGAGAGAGAATCCCCAAAAATGACATCCAGATTGCGGTGGAACAGGGAGTGAGTGGGACGAAGAGGAAAAGAAACAACTCCTCATAGCTGTATCTAGTTTCTCAGACCACACCAAAAAAAAGACGCACCAAATTTACGCACGGTTTTGCGTTCGGCTGCTTTTGTTAACCGAGTGGGCTCGTCGCGGACTTTTTATTCCCTCTGTTGAAATGTAGTTGCATTCTCGACATAATCTGGGACGCATTTATGAGAGAAGTAAAAAAAAAAAAAAAAAACAACAAACAAAAAACAAGCGGTAGGCTCCCGTTTCCTGTGTTTGCCAGTGTGCTGCAGGGCAGAAGCCCTGGTCTGAACCCCGGCGCCCCCCTCTCCTCTCTCCGCTCCTCCTCCGAAGAAGACCCCCGCTCCGCTGCAAAGTCGGCGGAAATGTGCGACCTGATGCCAGCCTCCCAGCCCGCGGAGAAAATGGGCAAAATGAAAAAGTTGAGGAGAACTTTGTCGGAGAGTTTCAGAAGTATAGGTAAGAAACTGAAAAAGGTTTTTTTTTTTAAATCTGCTATTCAGTCCGTGTGGAAAAAATGGGTTCAAAATGTTGTAGCACCGATTGAGGTGATGCCTGGTCAGCATTGGGGTTACAAGCAACTTCACTTTACCCTCCCTTTTTATTTACTGAACAGTAGTTGCATTTTTCGGCTGGTATACATCTTAATGACATAAATTCATAGTACACATCTTTGTAAGCAGTATCCAACTGGTGTAAATGAAGGATGGATAGGATCTTTCAAGGGAAAGAAAAAGCACAAATTGATGTTTTATTCTGAAAATCTTATTGATTTCCCTTTAAAATTCTGCTTGTTTGCCTTATGGTGATCTGCAGCTGGAGGCCAGAGGTCACTGCATCACTTGGCATAGCAAAGCGATGGATGCCATTGCAATTAGTGTTATAGTAGCTGGATTTCAAATCGGCAGGACCTGGTAATGCAAGCGGCCTGCGGACACACACACACACACACCTAGGTCATGATTCGCTTCATTGCATTTTGTATTTCTAAGGAGGAAGTCGTGTCATTAAAGTCGTGCTTATACATTTTAACAGCTAAACTTCACATCATCCTCCTCCTCCTCATCATCTTCAAAGCAATGAAGTGCCTGACTATACAAAAATGAACAACCATCAATTTTATTTGCACCCCCCCCCACACACACACACACACAATTGCTTGTCAAAGATAAACCTATCATATCTCATTTAATGTCCTCTCATATCTCTCACCCTCTCTCTCTCTCTCTCTCTTCTCTCTCGCTCTCTCTCTCACACACACACACACTCCTGTTTGCTTCCAGAGGTACTCACAGGGTTCAGGTGCTTTGCAGCAGCCAGCTTCTGCAGAATTAATTGCCGAGATGCAGCCTATGAGCAAAGATGAGAAATTAATAGAAGTGAGTTTAGCAGCACGGGTCGATGCTGCACTAGAAAAAAAAGATTGACATTGACTTTTCTGCTGCGCTGATAGTCCTTGCCTATTGGTCATCTTTACTCTCCATCTCAATCAACATATCTGAGCATCGATCCTCCTGCTGACTCTGCTCTGTGGACGTCTGAACAAAGCAGATTTTTTTGGTCTTGGAAGATATTTTGACCTCCACACCCACTTTTGCTGTACACGCCGACTATCTAACCTGCTCCAGTGGGCTCATATTGGATCAGATGTTAGTTCACAGTCTCTGCAACCCAACGCATCCTGAATAATGCCATTTTAAGACCATTTCATCACATTTACAGCTCGAATAGCAACACTAGGAATTCCAATTAGCCTGTGATTGGATGCAACATGCAATCCCAGTTTGATAAGGCAAACAACCACCAATATAAACAAAAATCAATTCTGTTTCCAGTTCATTTGTGCTTTATTCTCTTACAAGACCTTCACATAACCTCCCTACTTACAATGATGTATACGATGAAATTAGGTCTTGGGTATCTATGCCAGCCTGAAAAGATGGTAAACTCTAAATTCTGCAAATAAAAAAGTGGAGGTGGACCCTCCACTACATTCCTGCTGTTAAAGCGCTAATGAAATCATCTACATGGATAAAGTCTGTCTTTGTGAGACAGGGCTTTGGGTTCTTACCCTTTTCCTCAAATGAAGTCTTTGCTTTGATCAAAATACAAACGCCTCCAAAGTGAAAGATCAAGCAGATATAAAGCTATAGAAGTTGTGATGAGGTGTTATGCGTTTAGAAGTGTTTTTTTTTTCTATTTTTCAAAGTGAGTCTGGGCAAAACTCCCTCCCTGTATAAATTTATGCCTCCCTCTCACCTTTTCCTTGAGAATAGAAGCCTTTTTTTAAGCTTTTCTATTTTTAGTTTTTTACTCATATTTCAGATAATTTTCTCCAAGTGAAAAAATAATTCTTATAATAGTAGGAGACTTTATTTATACAGCACTTTCCTAAAAGTGCTTTACAGCCAAACAGAACAACAGTAAAAAGAGTAGGGAAAAGTAGAACATTAAAAGAATATAAAAAAAACAGTTATAGAAGTAAGAACAATAAACAATATTGTAATAAAATAAAAATCAAAAGAAGGCAATTTCAAACCAGTTGCAATTTCAAATATTTAACTCAAACGGCATTTCAAAATAAAATTCCAAATAGTGGACTTGACCATATAATTATTTTTCCTGGGTACACACAATTTTATGCATCGGCTAGTATACAAACTGCCTATAAATGCAAAACAATGTGTACAGAGTCATCGTGTGAGGCTGTATTGTCTAGGTTGAGGGATTCAGTCTGTACTGTAAGGTCCTTTGAGGAGAGAAGAGCAGCAGTTTTGTGGCTCAGTGACTAGGATGACTCTGCTTCCAATCACTCTGACATGAATAACTCATTTTTTACCAGGAACCATCCCCCCCCCCCCCCCCCC
>OOFE01012260.1:0-11984 GCA_900323365.1 Monocentris japonica | reverse complement strand
GGGGGGGGGGGTTCATTGGCTTATAATGAGAGACAACAGGCTTCCAGGTGTTCATAGATCCTTATTACATGGGAGGGAGTCGAGTGAGAAAAGGGAGTGACACTCAACCCAGCTGTGGTATTTCAAAAATAAAAGCCCAGCGTTCTGCGCCAGTGTAATACTCCTTGATGCTGAATACAGCTTTGGAAAAGACATTTTAAAGTACGCAATCGTGTGCAGTATGATGGGCATAATGGCTCTGACAGAAAGAGAGAGAGAGAGAGGAGAGAGAGAGAGAGAAGGAAAAAGAGAAAGATAAGGGGGGAGACAGGAAGGCGGGAGAGATTGCACTGTTGAGCACATCACTGAATAGGAAAATTCACACTGGCTGTGAACGATCAAAGAATGAAGATCTACATTCATTCTTCAACCGGTTTCATATTCTCAAGGTTTCAACTGAGTTACTACAGATCTATTTGCTCGTCCTCAAACTCTAAAATTCCCTCTTCAAGTCTGTTTCCACTCGGTGATTTTGCTTGTTTACCTCCTTTCCTCGGGGGGGAGGCATTTCAGATGGACACAGATCTTGTGTATCTAAGTGGCTCTGAGGGGCTGGACGCCCTCGGGACAATTTGCTGACAACATACAGTGCACAGACAGATGGGAATGAAATGCACGTTGCTCCTCTGTGTCACTTGTCATTTGTAACGTCAGATAGGCCATTCAACTGATTCAATGCTGCTATGTTTCTTCCCATCAGGCATAGAGACAGATACAGAGACATACTGTACAGATATAGAGACAGAGGTCTTGTGTCCTCACGCTTTCTCCCTCAGCTCTCAGCACTTTTTTTCCTGCTTCTCTTTTGATTTCTTTCTGTCTTTCTCTTTCTCTATTCACATCATTCCTCCGCTCAAGAGCCCTCACCTTTTCCCCGCATACCTTTTCTCCCTCTGCTCTCTTTGCGCCTCTCTCTTGCAGACAGTACTTTTCCTCAGGTATGAATGTTCTCTTTGGTATTTTCCCAACGCTCTTCACCGCTGACCCCTCTCACACCACCGGGCCCCAGGAGAGTGAAATATTGAAGTGGGAGAGGTATCTGTGTTCCCCGGAGGCACATGGCAGCCTCACACTCTGTCCCAAGCCCCGAGGAGATGAAAGATAAAAATGTCCAAAATACAACACGTTAACCCCCTCTGCACCAGGCTCTCCCATGGCCTCAGAGCATCGCAACCATCCCAGTGTGCATGTGAGCTGTTTTATGCTGCTGCATCGGGCTTGATGTTGCTGTGTGGGCTGTGACATTTTCATATAAATAAATGTCACTTCTGCTACTCTGTCGCCAATTGCTGTAACACAACAGTGATTCAACCTACAATCAGTTCATGAAAGCTTTTACATCTGCTGTTGTAGACACCCGGTGTCTGGTAGGTCTTCACTGGGAAAAATCCCCTGGAGACAGGAAGTGATGCGTTTTACGTTCCCGGTTTGTTTGGAATAAACAGAAGAAGAAGTGGGTAGCTAGCATGAGCAGCGATAGCCTGAACAGGCTGAACAGACTCTGGGAAGTGCAGCGCAAAAACACCACAGCAATGAGCACTGAGAAAGACTGGATCAAGGCAACGATCTCTCACGATTTTTACCAAAATTAAAAAAAAATAGTACAACGTCAGTTTGCAAATAGATCGTCATTCATTGGTGAATTCCCTCACAGGGCGATCATTCTATCAAACTACTCCGCCAACGCCCACAGGATGCAGAGGAGTGTCATGACGGGGTTCAATGAAAACTAAGATTAAACGATTCATCTTCTCATGATATTATTTCAAACAAGGCTTATACTGTGGTAATGAGAGAGGAGCCCAAGGAGCATGTCCATCGATTGGATTTCCAAAATCAATGCCCAAAGATGGAAAAATGCATGAGCCACTGCAAACATTGAATTGTAACAATGTGCTGTATTTCAGGCAACATTCCTGCAGTGCTTGAATTCACTAATCCTCCATTCACTGAGCTCAGATTTAGCTTGATTTGTGCAGGGAAGGTTTTCTGAGCAAGAATTCAGCAGCTACATATTCATACTGTTATACACATTTACACACATCAACTACTAAGTACAGTCAGAGTCCTCACTGTTGAACACTGAGGAGGACTTGGTTTGGAGGCACAATGGGGGCTTCACCTGTTATGTGCCTTCCTCAACCTGCACCACAATGGCAGTTATAGCAGGAAGGAAGTGGAACGTGGAAGAAAACTTAAATACAGCTCATGAGAAAAATACATATAAATCTTTACAAGCTCCAGAGAGGATCACTGCAGACGGAGGGAATGACAGGCTTAGGCACAGGGTGTGTCTGAAGGCCTTGAACCATAGGCATGCGGCTGTGCAGGCCCCAGGCTAACTCATCTGAACGATGAGTTAGTTTGGGGATTCTGTCACCCTCGTAAATCCCCTGGTCAACCTTGTCTCCGTGCAAAAAGACACTGCTAAACTCTCCCTCGGGGACTGGTGTGCTTTTCATTAAGGAATAATTGTGTTGCAGGTGCAAACTGCTTGCACTCTCACTCCAGCTGGTTCTGCTTTAGCGCTAACATGGTACAGGACAGGCCCAGCCTTCATGCACGCACAGCGGAAGAAATGCACTGAGGGATGGATGGATGGAGAGAATGTGTTAAAGGGCAACGCCACTCAATTTTCCAATTTTCATATGTTTGCATTGGGCAGATTGGTGTTTTGGTAAATCAAACATTTGTCAGAGGCAGAAATAATCATATTTGTTAAGTTAAACCTCAGTGACTAAAGCCCAGTGAAAAAGACAAGAGGTAACAGAGGAGCTAGAAGATGATATGAAGCCTAGGGCTCTGCTACTAACTGAAAAATACAATAAGTTATCCAGGTTCCTAGCCTTATAGGTAAGCAGCTAGCTACTCTGTTGACGTGGCCATGAAAAAAGAAGTGCTTGAATTTCTATATTCCTTCTTTGCCATTCAAGTTTGCCCCATTGGCTTTTCTTGTTTTGTCGTTTCACAAAACCCCTTAGCGCACGGTAACACCGTCAAATAAACACAAACAGATTGTTCCTGTCTTTCATTTCGCCCTTCTATTCAAGCTTCTGATGTGTGAAGCACGTGAAATGGTGTCTAAACACAAGATAGAAGTATATAGTATATCTCTCCTCCCATTCAAAAGGCACATCTGCATCAATCATCACGCTGCACCTCACTTTTCACAGCATGTAAACACACAGTAAAGGGTGTTCTTAGCCCGACTGCAGAGAATAGTGACTCAAACAAGTAGACACGGGGCTATCGGCGCTCCTTCGCCTGGGAAACTGGCACTAAGCGCCCCCATAAAAAATCGTCTTGAGCTCCCCACTATTATCTCTGCATTCCACCGGAGAGCGGTCTGCTGGCAGCTATCCAGCGTGAGTGAAATATTATCGTGGGAGAACACATCAGGACGAGCGCAGCCAACATAAAGCCACCGCTAAGTTCAGGGGTTAAAAAGCCCCAGAGCGCAAGCTAAACGATAAGGGGCCGCTGCGTCGCGCATTACACAGATATGCGCTCCACTCCACTCCAGCAGGTGTGACTTGTCTGCAAGGCTGCTGGCACCGTGGTGGTCCCGCTCTCCCCGGCTTTGATCGCCCTCCGCCGCTTGTGGGAACTCAATTTATAGACTCCATTAGATGTTTATGGGACTTGTGTAAATCAAACGAGACTCCGCCAAAACAGCCCCGACTCACCCTTTGTTCTTTTATTTGATCATAACGCGAAGGGCATTTAAGCTATCGTTTGTCATCTGGAAGAGAAGCATATAGAGAAGAGAGATATATAGATATAAGCAATATTGTTGTTGCGTGCTTTCGCAAAAAAAAAAAGTACATTTCCATTACAGGTATTGATACAAACATTGGCTTAGTGAAGGCGGAGGAGGGATGCACGTTGAAATGCTTGAGAGAATGCAGGCTGAGGCCAATGTGTCACTCCGGGTGCAGGACTACAAAGCAATTTTCCAGCGTGCAGATCGGCACACAGAATCGATAACTCACATTCCTGATTACTCTGCAGGGGCAAATGGAGTTTGTATTGTTTCTCCAAGACAAATGTAGGCTCCAGGCTAGACAGATGGTATTTTCAGCACCAAAGAAAGACCCCACCCACCCCCTGTAAAATGAAAACTACCTTTTCACCAGTCACTCCTGTCCATTTCATTACACTCCAAATCTCACCTGTCCATGCTCGCACTCTTTTTCACTCTGGCTATTTCAATAACTCCTCTATGACTGATTCGATTGAAAGTTGTAGCGCTAGCCCCCGGACTGTGTGTCCAACTTAGTGCTAAGGTACAACAGCACTTCGGTTCTCTGAGGGGCCCCATCTGGCCCCAGCACCCCTGTAAACATGTACGTACATGTATGGAGTTTCATGACTTGAAGCAACATTTTTGTTTTGTGCATCGAGGCGCCCCGCAAAAAGGAAAAACAGAACAACGATATAAACATCCCCCCTTGAGGACATCCTGATTGTGTCAGACACTCAGTCCAGACTGAGACGACACAACGGCTTGACAAGAGACTTCGGTGCCACTCCAATTTCATGCAGGCGTGGCCATGCACAAGGGCTCCAGCTCTTTTCTCTTTTGTCCAGAAGATGAAAAACACATCTAATAACGTATATCTTGCCAGGATAAAGTCTTTACTGCTGCAGTAGATTAATGGAAAAATTGTCATCATCGTGTCTATATGATCTTTTTTTTTTTGTGAATAGGAAAGCGTACATGTTTATTGTGCCCCGGAGGCACATAAGCAAATCTGACCTCATCGTAGTTGATAGAACGATATCCTTTCACTGGGACTGCAGATGGAAACCAGCCTCAACCCAGCCTATAAATCAGCAAGCCTGCTGCATTGAATGTAACAGTCATTTTGTTTTTCGTTTTCTACAGAGAAAAGTTTGAATTGATGCACTGTTATTACATCCGCAGCTTTTTATAAACTGCTTGATTGAAGTGATGCCATTCATACGGATTCTAAAAACTCTTTTCACACCGAGCGTGCCACCCACTGGTGACAGCTTCAGGGGACACCGAAAGAAACACAATCCAGCCCACAAGCCGCCCCCCCGAAACCAGACTGCTAACCAGAAAGCTTAGCAAAAGGGCAAAGTAGGCAGCATCACATCATGTAGAACAATAACTTAAAGTCTTTTATGGCACCGCTGGTATCATTGCATTACACTCTGCCAGTGATGAGGAAATCACAAGCCCAGAGACAGCGAGAGGGAGGGAGAGAGAGACTGACAGAAAGTGGGAGATTGACAGAGAAAGTGGAGGGTTGAAAGAGCAAGAATGGTGAGAGTGTGTGTGTGTGTGTGTGTGTGTGAGAGAGAGAAAGAGAGAGGTGATTACTTTGTGTTAATCTAGTATCAGCTTTCCTCCATTTGGACTCTTCCCAGTGCATTACTCATTATCTGTGGAAAAGTCTGTTAAATACAGATTAGAGGAGCGAGAAAAGCGATGCAGCCTGCCTGAACTTTCTCATGAAACTCATTGCTGAATCAATCTGTCTTCCCATGAGTTATCTGGGCCTTGTTCCGCAATGTCCCCACTCTTTTCCTGTGTGTGTGTGTGTGTGTGTGTGTGTTTCTCGCTCCCATCCAGCTGCGTTCCATATTTCAACTTCAGTTTCCAGCAGATTTTAAATTGAGCTATCCCTGTGATTCAAAGCGAGAGGCTGAGAGGCCTTTAGACTTTTTTTTTTCAGTCAGATTGTTTTTTTCCAGGAGTCATCACATTTTTTTTTGATGACCTTGCTGATTTGGACCGCGTGAGTGCACATATTTCCTCATAATTACTTTCTACTTTCGAAAAAAGAAAAATCGATAGATCCATACCAGCGTGCAGATGATCCCTGCTAAGTGCACATCAGGTGAGGACTCTGCACTCCATTTAAAAGGTAGCGCCTCATCGGTCGCAAATTCAATAAGGACTGTGTGGCCGTATGCTAGCGCTGCTTTTCAAAAAATGAAACACTCTTGTTTACATCAGTTATTGATGTTGTAGAAATGTCCAATTAAAGAGAAAACAGCACGCCTGCTCTTACAGAATGAATCAACATTAAAACAAATGATTGTACTTTTTTCAATTTAGTACATGAAGCTGCAACTTTTTTTTTTTCACATTACAATAATAAATAAATAAGATGTTTTATATGTTATCTGTCTGTGACCTTGTGCATCCCTGCATAAATCCCCATGTTGGCCTGAAAGTGGCTTTTCAGTGATGTTTGGTACCTTTTTGAGGCTGATACCTTTTGCTGTGGGCGTGGCCAGAGGTGAGTTGGGTTGTGGCTATCAATGTAAGGCTAGCAGCCACAGCGCAGGACCACAGCAGTAAGAAAACAAGGTAAACGTAGAGCTGACAAGACCCATTCAACACAGTGAACATAGGCATTTCTTTTTTACTCCTGTGCCACGTGTAGATGAAATGGCTGAAATAGATGAAACTTGCAATCCACGTTGCTGCCTCAAGGTTAAAAGTGGCATATTGTAGCTTTAAGCCCTTGGCTGAGAAAATGAGAACGTTTACCTGCACACCGATCCTGATTACTGGGGGCCATCGGCTTCAGGCCATGTTTCAATTACAACATTTATATGGTTTGAAGTAACACCATTTCCCTCATAGCCTGGCTTACATGGATTCATTTAGAAATCACCATGTTGTTTCTTTGTAAATACAACATCTGGGCTGACCTTTGACATGCTCCAATAAATCAAAAGACTGAGCTGAAATCTCTTTGTGTTAACCTGATTATGACCTCGCTCTATTGGAACAATCAGATAAAGACGTTTACACGACAGTTTCAAGAATCAAAGTATTGCCTTCATCAGGTTAAGATGTAAACACACTCAATGGTGAAGTCTCATCACACTCAGTCAGCTGTCATAGTCAATCCACAGCAGCAATCATCCCACACGACCTCAGCCAGGGTCAAAAAACATCTAAAAGCCAGTGACCTGAGCTGGCTTGTGTTACGTGACTCTGGGCATGGGACTCACCGCACTGAATCCTGGGAAGAGGCTGACCGCCGAGGCCGTATCCAAGGGAAACGGGAGGAACTGCTTTATGCCTAGCGAGGGCTGGACAGCAGGCAGGGTGGGGCGCCCCAGGGTAGGCATGAGGCCATTTTGACATGTGTTACCTGCAGGGGGACAAAGACAGCATGTTGGACAACAGACAGCAACAGACAGCAGCCAATGCCAATGGCCTTATAGGCAGCGAGAGGGAGGGAGAGAAAGACTGACAGAAAGTGGAAGTGATATGGTGGAGTGATATGTGTTGTACACGTGCACAGTCCCTTGGCTCCGTGTGTGTCAATATGTACTCTTACTCAATGCAAGCTGTACATTTAACTCTGCTCCAAGGCTGGCAAGGCCAATTCCACATCCCTCCCTTTCCTTTCCATGGAATGGAGTGATAATTGTGTTATGACATCGGTCTGCAGTGCTGCGAAATGTCCCAAAGCATCACGAAAACATCATCTTGTCAGCTGCTGCTTGCAACATGCTGGCCAGCCCCAGGTTTGTGGATTCGCTGAATTCGATCTCTTCTTCTACCCAGAATAAGACCGAACCTGAGGAATGAAAATAACTAAATATCTGATAAGAGTGACCACTGTGTGAGGCCTGCTGTTTATGTTTGTTTATCTCTGCTGAACAACTGCTCTCATGCTGAAACCCCCCTCCCCCCTAATAACCGCTGTGAAATGATTGCAGCAGGCGCAGTCTGGCTTATGAGATGATTCAATGGCAAGGGGGCCCTGGGCCACGAACCTCTAGGAAAACAAAAGTAAATACTTCACTTTTATTGTCATGTGAGTAAGCCACGCCAGCAAAGCGCTATATAAACCATGAATTGGAAACAGCAGAGGGCTGATTTCAACACGGCAGGATTTAAAGAAAAAAAAAAAAGCAGAGAAAACCGTCCCAGCCTTCCAAAACATTAGGAATTAAAGAAGCGATTTCGCAAAGCCGTAATGAGAACCAGAGGGATGATTTTTTTATCGCTGCACATTTAACAACAGTGGAACTCTGGGCCAGCATGACT
The DNA here is from genome assembly GCA_900323365.1 of Monocentris japonica. Lineage (NCBI taxonomy): Eukaryota > Metazoa > Chordata > Actinopteri > Trachichthyiformes > Monocentridae > Monocentris > Monocentris japonica. The sequence continues at coordinate 3,898 of OOFE01012260.1, read as the reverse complement.
CTGAAGCACTGGCCGATACCATATCAAACCACCGGCTTGAGACAAATAAAAACAAGGTTTGCCACGTTTTGGTCCTGAGGCGGTGGTAAAGGGTAAATAAAAAAGAAAAAGTCATAAAAACGAGAAGAGGGAAAAGCCAGAGACTATCCTCCCCTCTCTCTCTCTCTCTCTCTCTCTCACTCTGTCTTCTGCCGTCTCCCTCCAGTCGCCGGAGCGATGCCATCTGTTGGAAAAAGAACACATGCCGTCTCTCATGTGGAGGCACGTCCCACTTCCCCTTTAACAAAGCATGTCCTTCTCTAGGCATCGTCCTACCACACCGTCTCTCGACATGCCCGCCTGACGTCAGGCCGTAAGCGCGCCTCACCCCGGACAAGCCAAATCCACCATCCAGCCACACGATGTGTGCAGTCAAAACAGGCCAATACGTGGGATTAGTCTCCAGCCGGCTGAAGAGTGACAAACAGATGCAGGGAGATGTTTTTTTTTAAATGAGGACTTCTGTAAAAATAAAGAGGGTTGGTGTTTGAATGTTTTTGAAATTATTTTGTGATGGATAGGAGATGAAATAGGAGATGTCACGGTGACTTTTCCGCTCTGCAACCTCACGCAGAGTTGATTTGTTCCATCTGAGAAACAAGAAAAAATCTTTTGTTTCACCTCACACTTTGCTGTCCCTTCTGTCAGAGAGGCTTACTGGGGCCGGCGTCTTTAATAACCTCACGTCACTTGAGGTGAAGGAACTTATTTTCATTTTTCTCCGGTTGTAAATCGTAGCATAACAATGGCAATCCAGCCAACATGTCCAAACACAAGGGTACATTCCAGCCTGCAACGTTGCCTCATAGGTTTTCAACTCTCCCCATCATCTGTCATCACCAGCGTCAGTGCAAAAGAAAGGGCGGGGTAGGAAAATGAGCCCATGGCTGCTAACCCCGACCCCGACCCCGACCCCTCAACACCACAATTGCTTTTAAATTGCCTTTTACGATATAGTGACAAGAAATACGAGTTAAGAAAGAATCTAGCAGAAAGCACAGATAGCATCTTTTATCATCACTTTGCCAGAAGCGTCAATATTTGACTCGAGTTTGGCTGAAAAAGGTTAATGTTTGACTTCTGTCCACAGCTTCTAAATTTTGACTCCACCACCACCCAGGTGGGCAGAGGCTCTCCAGCTGGCACCGCCGTGTATTTGACATCGGGCTGAGAGAGAGTCGCTTTCCCACTCTCAGCACCGAAGGGCTGCCAGGTCGCAGTCTTAAAAATGACTTCTGGATTAACGTCTGATCAAGAGAAGGAGGAGCCATCAGGCCATGGAGTGGAAAATTACATTTTGTTCAGCCTGGTCTTATAATTTATTATGACTTGTCATCTTTTGCAAATATCTGCAAATATAAGTCAAATAAATCCGATATAATAATACATGTCATTGGACTTAAAGGCCCAGTTAAATCAATATGGCGCCCCCTGTCTGTCTCGCCAATACTGGCTTTGTTTACATTGTGACCTATCTGATGACCTCTGATGACCTTGATGACGCTGACGGTGTCTGATACCCAACCGTTTTTATTCAGTTTATTCTTTGTTTTTTGTTTATGTTCATTTTCAACATTTACTTCTTGTTCTCCCAGTTTCGCCACCCAGCTCACGCCTGAAAGACTCCCTCTCTGTGTGGTCCTTCCCAAGGTTTCTTCCAGGTTTTTCCTTGTTCTCATCGAGGATCTAAGGTTGTTTTCATTTATTGTTTTGTAATGTGGACGTTGTGAAGCCCTTTGAGACTGTGACTGTGATCAACAGCTACACAAATAAACCTGACTTGAGGACATTTCACTCTGAATTGTATTGTTTGGGCTTTTGATGCAAGCACTGACAGTATGTGGCGGTTCAGTATTGCAGGTATTTTAAGGTTGTGACGGGTTTATGCTTGTAAACGTTGTGGAGTTCTGTATTTTGAGTTACAAAGAAAGTTACAAAAAGCATATTTTCTATTTACAAATCAAATTACTCAAATTTAACTCAAATAAATTCTGGATTTCATCTTCAAGTGACTTGAAAACATTTTAATTTGCTGTCAAACCCAAAACCTTGTCAAAGGCTGAGATGAAATCTGGCTGCTCCTGAAGACTTCTTTTCCAAAACATGCACCAACATGTCGTAATTGATGGAAATTGAAAGCTACCGGCCGTTGTTTATCCATCCTCCATAAGAATGTGTTTTATGATCCAAAACATACAGTACATGGTAGTACAACACTCATGGAGCGTGGATGTGTCTGCTCCCTGTACCACAGCGTGTCCTCCGCAATGCCCTTCCTGAAAAATTCACTTATCTGGGCTCAAGCGTTTTTACTCCTGCGGCAGTGTGTCGAGAGAGAGAGAGAGAGAGAGAGAGAGAGAGAGAGAGTAAAAATGATGTCTGGAGGACGCCGACTGACATTAATAATTAATCATCTTCTGCTGCTCTCCTCCACCGCTGCCTCTCCTGGCGTCCTGAGCCCGGCTGCTCCTCCGATAGGATCTGTCCAGAGAGAGAATCCACGCCGCCAGAGAGCCGCCGTCACGAAACAGAGGATTGTTCGCGTCCAGAACTGCCATTTCCCTCAGCAAATACAAATCCAATTATTAGATAAATCTGAGTTCAGCTGAAAGTCGTCCACGCGCTGATGACGCTTCAGATGTGCTCAACACCTTTGTGTTTTCAGATTGTATTGCGTGGCCCTTAATATGTGCCGAGATCAGTCGTTCCCTCAAACCGAGGAGGATAAAATCATTTCACCCCCATTTAAACCAACAAAGTGTACAAGGGGTTTATTTAAAACATTCTTATTTTTTTCACAGCTACACAATTATACATTTTCCAATTAACCCTTCAGGAAAAAAAGGAGACATTTTTGCATCCAGTTTCATAACTGCATGACATACAGCTTGCATTTGGCTCTGGGCTACCCCAACCACCTCCCCCCCCCACACCTCTCTTGCTGTTGTCATGACTGTAGCACGCTAATAAACACAGCTGTCTGTGAATTTGATCCAACAATCACTTCCCATGCGCTCTGTAATCTGAGGTTAACCAAAAAGACGTTTACGTGCTGTTAAACTCCGACCGCAAGGCCAGACGCACCAGACAGATTTGCTGCGGGCCTCCGACTCAAAAACACTAATGGCTTCTATGATTGCAGCGCACACTTAAGACCTATTACTCCCGCTGGGTTACAGTTCTGTTATTGTCTCTTTTTGATGTATCTGGACAGCTTTAATGCAGAGGGACGCTCCTTTTGATGTGTTTATTTTTTTGTTTGTTTCTCATATCCTATTTCAAAGAGCCTCAAACACGCACGTGTCTCTGATGTCAGCTGGTATAAAATGTTTTACTGTTTCAAAGGAAGACACAGTTAAATCGCAGCACCGCAGATCTGGTAAACAAACCATGTTATAAATATTTTCTCTGGTAATACTCCAGCATTTCTGCACTCCAGATTCATGTGTGCATTCATAAATTCTAAAATAAATCCCCCTCCTGAAGACAAATAAAGCGAAAGAGACCTTCCTCTCCCTCGTTTCTCCTTTCACAGTGGAGATAAGGTGGAGATAAGTTGTTCTTACTTACTGCACCTGACAAAACAGCGATCGCTACCACAGACGACAACGATGACCATCTAAACTCTGCTTATGACTGATGGCAGGTAAGGTTCTCCACCTTCCCCTACACGGGGCTGAGTCCAGGACTAAGGACCGATCCGTCCGTCCAGACCTGGATCGCCCCTATTTCCTTTCCACTTCCCAGACGCTTCACACCTGACCGTCACCGGCGGTAGAGCTCTAAAAGCCAAGCCGTGTCTGCACCTGACAGCTTAGTCATTTCTAAGCTCCCGGCTCCTTTCCCAGCGCCCCCCCCC
>OOFE01012256.1:8966-25123 GCA_900323365.1 Monocentris japonica | reverse complement strand
GGGTTGGTTGGGAGAGAGCAGAGAAAAAAGTCATTGTGTGCCTTCAAAAACTGAATCATTAAAGATTCCAATTTCAACCTGGCTATATAAATTATATTTCAAAGGGGAAGACAGACATTACTGGATCCTGTGGAAAGGATTTGAAAAGTAATGAGAAAAATGGTCCCCAACTGAAACCACTAATCCTTTTATTTAATTTTTCAGTTGTCATTTAATCAATGAAGGGAATGAGAAACATTACCCATCTTTTGACAATCAACATATTATAATGTGACTTGAAAAATAATTCTAGAATTGTAGACATTTGTCCGTTTCTTACACTCTCAGCCGTGCATCACTGTGCCCATGCATGACTGAGCAGCAAGGGATTACTGATGACTTCTTAGGTGATGACAAAACCATGGCACCAAATACGCCAATACAGGAAGTCCTCTCATCATTATCATATAACTATTGAGGCTGGAAAAGTAGGCGGAACGCTGTGTAGGCGAGGTGTTGTGGCAGGGGTGACAGAAGGCCCCCTGTCCCTGACAAGGCCTGTCCATAATCTTCTCTTGGCAGGGACTGGGCAGCTTGGCTGAGGGCATAGTATAGCTCTAGGCTACTTCTCTCTACCCCTGCAGTTTTGCATCCCATAAATAACAAGGGACAGACAGAGGGAAAGACAATGAGCAAGTGAGGACAATGTGGCAAGGAGGTTGAGAGCCTGAATAAGAAACAGGCAGTCGGTTGTCCTGAAGACAAAAAGAGCCAAACGGTGATTTGTTGTTGAGAACAGAGGCAGATTGAGGATGAATAGTAGCATGACATTGGGAGAACAAAAAAGGCAAACACTGCAGAAAAGAGATAAGGCTCCCCGCATAAAGGTATGGAGGAAAAACATCAAGATACTGTTTCTCACCCTGAAATAGGGTTTAAGCAAATTTGCTTGCGTCATTGTTGTCTATTTATGCTGTTATTCTGCAATAAATTACTAAAAAATACTAGAAAGTAGCAACATTTCTAAGATGCATTATTAGATCTTACTATATCTAGCCTAGTAACAAGGCCAAGAGTGACAACAGGATTCATATTCAACATATAACATCTCATCAAGTTGTTTTTTTTATGTAAATTGCGCTACTGAAGATTGTTGCGTGGGGCTGAATGCAGTGTCGCCTACCCAATTCAACATTGGAATACTTTTCTATATAAATGTTAAACTGTCTCAAGATGGTAAAATGTGTTAAATTAAGTCGCATTTGGTGCTGCAGGCCATAGGAGTGTGCAACTACCTAATGGTTAACATTGTATGTGTCCTGCTGACATTTCAGTACATATGCACTCTTAAGTGTCTACTGTCCCCTGTAGCTGAACCCCTGGCATATAGAGTACTTGTGGCATACCTTTTATAGCTTACATGTCTTACATATAAAACCTCAAATGTTTGCATTTGGTAAAACGTTTTCGCTTTAAGCCCCTTACTATTTACAGCTGTAGAATATTTACCTAAATTTTGATTGTATATGATACTGGCGATATAAAAATGAGACTGCAACAAATATAATTTGTATATTCTATGTGTCAAGTACAGATGCTGTAAAGTCCCACAACATGCTAGCTAGATGTGCAACATTAACTGTAGTTTAAGTTACTACAGTCCTGTTATAATCTAGATAACTACATCATTGTCCCAATGTAATGCCAAGAAGAATAGATCCACTCTACTATATTGCTCCGGTAGGTTAGCCGTCTGTCAGTATCATAAGAAAGTAGCCAGTTAGCCAAAATGTGGGAGGGGGCAATTTGAGTGTCTCACAATTCCAAAGGGTGGGGAATTTTTGTTCCAAAGCAGAGTACACTGGAAAGTGAGTTTTGAAAGCCAGAAATCACCTGGTAAAGTAATCGTTGAGTCATTGGTATTGATCAACAAACCTATCAAACCCCTGTACATATATTAGGGTCATTTTGTGCGATGGGGCAGAACAAATCTTACTTATTGCACATTTAAAACACAACTGGCATCATGCTAATTAGAGGACAATGGTATAAAGGATAGAGGAGCTCTATACTAGAGGATAGAGAAGCAGGTTGGTGACTGGAAGATCACCGGTGTAGATCTGCGGACAAGCAGAGAAAAATCTGGGCGGAAAAAGTCGCATCCATCAACAACCACTGTCACTGTGTGTGCCTTTTCCATCAACTGCTCTAGTGGAATTGCTCAGTGTACAACATTAGGGGACTGTGGTTGTACTGGTTGCACAGCTCCCAAATGTAAATGTGTGTAAGTATACATTTGTAGGAGGACATTGCTGAAAAAGAGCATGCTTGGTCAGCAGCATGGTACAAGGAGGGAGGAGATAGGAGGGCTACTTCTAAATGACGCATTAGTCCCAAGACTTGTGCCCTTATTAGAAGTACAGTGCTAACATTAATCATTGGATACTTTGTCTTTCATTAAAATCCTCTGGACTCTCTAGCCACCGTGCTTGGAAAGGAGCAATTAGAGAAACCAATCAATGCCTTTTCACCCCTGAGGTTACTGTCATTAATGATATTGATAAACAATGATCAGGTACATTGTCCGTAATGGCTCATTAGTTGTCCATGTTCATTCACATGGTGATAGTATTCACAAGTGAGATTCACTTACACCTTTAATTCCTTGAAAATAATAGCATTAGTTGCAAATGAGAAATTCTTGGCTTACAAGTACAAGAATAAATTGTACTCAAAATGAAATTTTAAGAGCTTGATTCAGACAGAAGTTATGCAGGTTTTTGCAGATGGAGATATACACACAAAGCTGCTGGCTTCTCTCCTTTGCATCAGGATGGTGGAAAATCAGTTTTGTTTAGGATGATGGCACGTAAAGATTGAGTTGGCAGCTTGCCTTTTGGATACTTATTGGATTAATTGGAAAAACATAACATGCATTTCAATATCAGAAATGATTTAGGCAAATCTGCATTTTTATCTATTAAATCACTGATTTGTGTATATATCAAAAGTAAGTTTTATATCAATTAATCAATTTTATATCAATTTTATATCATGAGTTAATGGTAGCTGTCTTCTGCTCAAATCACCAAGAAGCCATTCTTCACTCTGGCATATTAGAGTGCTCGGCGTCATGTACAAAATACCAACTGGTTGTTCATGGATTGTTGCTTTTCCTTCCTATACGTTTATTCTTGTGCACGCCCTGATGGCCATGTGCATTTTGTTAGAAAGTCTGCAACATGATGGAATCCGTCTTTGATTGTTGTGTTTGTCTCTGCTCATGTCCGTTAAGACCTGTGTCAGACAGTGTGAGACAGAGGCCTGAGATAATATTGACAAAACATCCCCCTGTCGCCAGGATGGAGAGCGCATGTTGCCTTGAGAAAGGTGGAGGAATGTCAGCTCTGTGATGTGCCTCTGCAAATCATTGTTCAAAAGACGGCACAGCTCAAGGATCAAGGCCCTTTTCATGCAGAAACTCTGGATGCACTGGACACATTTTTTTTTTTCATTAAACTTACAATAGAAACAATTTCATAGTTTCTATTAGTAGTTTAGTTTTTTTTACATAGTTTGTTTTATATTTGACAGTGGTAAAATGATTGAGTATTTTCTCTGGTATGACCACAACCAGAAGAGGTACTATTCATCACCTTCCCTCTCCATAGCTCTATCAACTATAACATCTTAAAAAACATTTTTTTATAAATTTCTAAGGTGGTACAGTTTTCAATCTGAGGTTGATGTCTTTCAAAAATACATCTATTATAACAGGGCTACAGTTGGATGGTCACATGTTTTACCAATTACAGAATGACATATTTATCCCACTGAACATGACAAAACATGACCCCAACTTTATGTGCCAACTATGTTCTGAATGGTTAGTGTCATATTTTTCAGGAAGCAAATATGCCTGTTGTTTCTCAAATTATCAATAATGAAAAAAAAACGTTCAACATTGGTGGCAGATGTGGAATCCCAGAATAACTAATGTCAGAAGTTGACTGCATATGTACTGTAATGTGAACTGAAAAGAGAAATGTTCTACCAAAGTGAAAGACCACCTTAAATAAAACATCTAAAAGTTTGTGAAGCACTTTATTGTGATAGAATAAAAACAAAGGCAGGATTTATCAAAGGAAAGAGAGAGCCTAGAGCAATGAAATGTGCTTAGTTTGGCAGAGCACTCTGTAGACTGGGTGTAGTCTTTTGCAAGATATGACCCTCTGACTTCACTCCAGTCCTTGGTAATACTCTGAGCTAACTTCCTCCCTCATATATGCAATGTCCTTGTTCTTTAGTAACTCGTAAGCTCTTCCCCCTCTATGCAAGAATCTCCTTAGCCGAATACAACAAAAATATTCAGTTGGATGGAGAAAACTGATAATGTGTAACTGATTCTATTTCAGGCTTTATTAGGTGTATCTGGCTAATCAGTACAGTCATTCCCAAGACATGACAGAACTAAATAATCTAAAAGTGGATCATACATGTACTGTACAATACAGCAGTGCTCATATGTGTAAACAAATTGGGTTAAGGGTCTTCACAGTGTATTGTACAGGGAAATAAGCCAAAAATAGTGGTTGTTATGCAGATGCACATGGTGGCTGGACCAGTGTTAAAATGCATTGATGCCCAGTCTCCAAAGTGATTTATGGGTTTGTTTTATTTAGGTTTTTTTTCCCCCTGCCATAGCATTGATTTATTGTTGGTATACAACCCTTTGTCCAGTGATGTCACGTCAAGCTGCAACCATATCTTCTGCTTGACAAATTTCAGCTGGGTAAAGGTTTTTGGAACATGTAATCATTCGATGCATTCTGGTTTTGAAACAGCTAAATTTCATAAAGTGAACATTTTTACTGTCAACGTAACATTTCGAAAAGGAATTTTTATATTACTTCTTGAATGGGAGGTTTTTACCACTATGCCACTCTATTGCCAAGTTGCACTTAAATCAACAACACGTGAAACGATTCTTTTGACAATTGAAAACATAAAATGCAATAAAGCAATGTCATTTTATATTATATAGAAGAGCTGAGGGCTTCAAAACTGTCCTCTGTGTTTCCCTTGGTTTCTTGTGGCTGAAACATAAACTGTTTTCATTCTTTTTTTGAATACATGGTAAGCCTCATCTGTCTTCATTAATTACAATGAGTCCAACAGAAATGCTATTCTGAAACAAATTGATTTTATACTGTGTTTGTGAGTTTTAACTTTTCTGCAATATCCTTCATGAGTAAGAGGCATAGTTGATAAGTGTGATGCATTTCTTGGGACATTATGATAGTTTTTCTTTTGAGACAAAGTGCAACAAATCTAATTAAAATGAAATATCTTCACATAAGCAAATGGGAAATGTAGTCATTTACAGTCTGTTCATCATAGCATATGATGTTTCTGATTGGTCTATATGCTCGGGTGGCTATGCAGATCTGTTGTATATTAATATTGCAATGGCAATATTGTCATTTCAACACAGCATCTTCTCAAACTGTGACTCATCCTCAGCAGTATATCTAACTTGTGGACTATAGAAAAATTGATTTTGAATGCAAACATTACAAATTGCTCCACTTCTCGCTTCAGTTAATAGCACATCAGCATGTAAAAGGAATCATGGATGAAACCACTGAAGCAGAAGTCAAACACCCATTCTCCAATTGTAATCCAGTTATTGTGTCAATGCTATTGTTATTACAGTTTTTTGCCAATGATTTGTTGCCACACTCAAGGGAGAGAGGATGAACCCTTTAACTTTTTATTCATCTTATAGTGATCTCATGAGTCACTATCACAAACACATTAGATGCATGGTGCTCTGTGTATTATTTTTAATAAAAAATGTGTGTATAAAATTTTTGGATTTTTGACAAAAGTAACCACATCCAGCCTTTTCTCATGAAAAAGTTAATTTCTTTGTTTCTTTGTTCATTGAATATGTCTCTTTGTAGATTATCACTATATACTACATATATCTTATGGATCAGTTTCATGGAGGGATGGTTAGAATTTTCTAACATTATGGGGAATATTATATAACAACCTCCTTTTTTGTTAACTCCACATTTTGTAGCTTGTTTTTGTATTGTACTGTGTCATTACTAACATTTACTTTGTTCAGGTGAAATACTAATCCTAAAATGGATGGAATGCCTCTGAATTACTGTTGATATACTCTGTGTGCATGGCTCTACCAGCTATGTTTTACTGGATATAACCATTTTCCCCTAGCAGTGTGAAAATCTCTCCAACACTATCTATCTCTACTGTGGCATTTAAAAACGTTGACTGAATCCAGTGTTCTTTTTGTGTTCTGAAGCTTTTGTACTGTGGCCTACATACTGATTCTTGAGATTCAAAGCCTCCCCAAAGTATGCTGCAAAGCTCCCACTGGGAAATGTGACACTGTTTACAAGACTGCTCCAGATATTTTATTCAGCAACTACTATCTCAATTAGGGCTGTCATTCGGTTTAAACAAATTGAAGACTACTTTTTGTTTCAGTGGAAGATGCTGTAGAGATTTTGACGCCAACCATGATTGCAGACAGTGCTAATGTGAAAATCATCTCTAAAAAAATCCTCATGGACAGTTCAGTCTACTTTTGTGAACACGAACAAGTCTTTACCACAGCTTGAAACACAAGAGTCACGTCATGAAGACACAATGCCTGTAGCTACTTTTAAGTGATTATTAACAGGATATCGATTTTTTTTTTTGAAGATAAATCCCTGTCTCAGAACTGTTAGTATCACTATAAAATAACCTTCATCTGATTGTATTGTAAAAGCTCAAACAGACATCCTATGAATTCATTCACTTCATTTGTCATTCACAAATTTACTATTTATGGACCTGCTCCAGCTTGTGTCTCAGGGTGACACTGACGAGTAGACTCTGGTTTGTAGCTTTGGGAGAGTTGTTCATGTCCGCAAATATTACTTACATCATCTATGGTGATATTCAATCCCTTTCAGGTTGGTCTTTTACTTTAAATCGTGGTGTATCTAGACCAAGACACCTTGAAGTGCATACTGCAGTCTGTTATTTCAGCTCCCTGCATGTTCATAATGCAACTGTCAGTAGTTCTCTTTGAAACAAGTCTTAACTGCATCTCTATCTCTTCAGTGTCTCAGTAAACAGAGGGCGAGACAAACCAGGCCTTTGATGTCTCTGCCTGCAAGGCTCCAACATTGTAATGAAACTGTATTGCATTGTCTCAGCACCAAATGTTTGGCGTGAAGGAACACAATGCTAATTCTAACTGAGTCCTGCTTGCTTGGTTTAGAGGCTGCTGGTGCCTTTTGTCTCCCAAGAGAAGCGCAGGCACTCCCTCACAGAGCCAAACAGCTTTCAGGCCCATCAATTAAATAATGTAGTAGAAATTATGATGATGAATGCAATCAGGAAAAAATCATGAGACAGGAAATAGATAATATATATATATATATACATTTATATAGATTAAATTAGAGTTTCAATATCCCTTGATCAGAGTTTGAAGGCAACAGATTGACATCACTACAAGTACTTTGGTAGTTAAAGGAGGCTTTTGAAAGGATTACAAAAGGCACTCTGTTTGTAGTGTGTAAATACCCATGTGATATTGAAATGTTTCCCCTATTCTCCCTGTCTGCGCCAAGGCCTTCATTATGAATAAGCATCAATGTTTAACGACTGATAACTAGTTTAACATGCAGCCAAACAAGAACATTGTTTTTGCCTCTCGTTGGAATTTTATAAGAGGACTAAAGGCTGACTCCTTAATGGACTATATGGATCACACTAAATATCCTTCCCCCCTTCCTAAGAGTAGCGTTAGAGACATTGCTTTCGGGGTGTGACCCCAGTGTGCAATGTGGGTTTCCGCCACGTATTACTCTTTTACTGGTTGAAGTTCTGTTTTATTACGTTGTGAATATCAGCGTTTAGAGTGTGCATCCTAGCCTTTAATCCTGCCAAAGCGACAGAGGCTGACATTACTCTGTGTGACACGCAAGCATCAATTCACAACTGTATAACATGGTCTGAGTTTAGATTGAAACACAGAGAAAACCTTCACTCAACTGCACCCTGCTTCTACCAAACAGGATGTTGATATTGTTTGAGTTTGGATGCACATTTACATATCATGTACTTTGATGGACACTCTTCCAAAGCTCCTTACAGTACCATGAGTACCATGCATCCATTTTTAGCATGGGTAGCTCCATTCACTGTGGCAGTGTTATGCAGTAGTATGCAAGACCACAGAAAGAAAGAAAAACTGAACAATGAGAGAAAACACAATGCCATATCAGTGAAAAAGGGAGAATAATAATGCAAAAATAGAGGAAAAGAGCAGGAGGAGAGCAGGCAGGATGGTATTTACAGCAATCCTTCCACATCAAGGCTGTGTACAAGCTCTGTAGCCAGAGTTTGTAGCTGAAGAGAACAGGCGCATAGTTAAAAGATGGAGCTTGTCACTTTTGGTAATGTGAGCTTGCATAAAAACACACAAAGACTGACAAAGTTATTAGCATGTTAAGGGGGTAGATTGTCTGAGATGGAGCGCAAGTAAAAGAAAGTTAATAACTTGGTTTCCTCTAAACGTCTTTCATATACTTCACCCCAACAGAGTCAATATCCTCCCTTGATTGACACCTCAAATATTCATGCAAAGCTTTTTCTGACACATGCTGAACAACTGGATAGATTCAAATGCGATCATTTTTCCAGTGTACAAAATGTCAGTTATAAGTTACAAGTTTGGGAAAAATGCAGAGATTATGCTTTAAGGTGTTGAAAAAAATTACAATTACATTTTTGAATTCCTCTACTGCACATATGTGAACAATACAGATTCTAGCCAAAAGGGTCTCTGAAGGGTTTTGCACTGCTGGCTCTGAACTGGAGAGAATTTCATAATAATTACAGATTTCTTGTTTTTTCATTAAATCCATGTATTCTTTAAATTTTACAGTGTGGTTTTAACAGGGTTCAAAGGCCTAAAGTTAGGTATGTACATTTTAAATGAAGTGCAAGGTTCAAAAATCTTATCAAATAACCTGCTATGATTCAAATTGCATGTTTACTGGAGATTCATATTTTAATGCTATCAATAAGAAGAAATGCCGAGAGTAAGTGGCACTAACCTTGCCTAACCCAGAGGAGATAAGTGGACCAAAACACATGCCAGAAAAAGCAACTCACACTAATACTGGGCCACTATGCTCAAGGGAAATGTTCATGCTCTTATTTCCCTTATTTTTACCGAAACCTAGATACAATAATATCCATGAGGCCTAGCCATGCAATCCAAACAAGAATAGACTATTTCAGCAAACTTACAAAAAAAAAGTTCCCCCATCAAAAATGCAGTGCCCTGTTGTCTGAGAAATATACCTTAATTTCTCGGTAACCTCCTACACAGACCTTGTAGTGTTTATGGAAACTTTTTTCCCATGATGAGATGGATGCATGTGTAAAATCTCAGTAGCTTTAAAGATAGTAAGTAGCTTGTACAAAGCAGAAGATAAACTTGTTCAAAGTTTTATAGCTAATATATACATAGCGCTACTGTTCATTTTATAGCTCCATCCTTTTTCATAGGTGAAGGGCAATTAGTGGATACAGTCATCTCCAAACTAGCAGCCCACCTGAGACACCCCAATGTGCCATCATGTGGAAGCATATTGTGTGTGTGTTAGAGAAAGAGACACAGTTAGAGAGAGGGTGTGTGTGTGTGCATAGGTGTGCATGCACACAGTGGTAGTTTAGCAGTTCTCAGCTGGTTGTTTTAGGGGAATAGCTAATTTTGGCAGTGTGTTTCTATCTCTGTGTGTGCATGCGTGCACGTGTGTGTGTGTGTATGTTTGGCAGGGTCACATTTCGTGCCGAGAGAGTACTGCTGACCTTGGCATTCTCAAGATTTCATCCCAGTGGGGCCTCATCCTTCTCCTCATCACACCCAGTCCTCCCAAATCCGTTCCCAGAACAGTGCTATTCTTCTCCCTTTGTGGAGAGGAGCCAAAATGATCCAGTAGATCCAGAGAAAAGGCCCCAGTATCTCTATCCTTCACCTCCATAATGAACACACTACGCTGTGATTAACAAAGACAGGTTGCCTGTAAGACTGTCATATGGCTGTTTGCCAAAAACTCTTGTGGCTGTTTGACTTTCCCTGTCACCTGGATTTCTGCTGGCTCATACCCATACCAAGGATCTCATATTATTGAATGGCTGATTCAGCCTTTTCTGTATTCATTATTTTTCCCTTCACTTCAAACAAAATCTGTTCAAATATAAGAAATATGCTCATATTATGGTGGGAAATAAAAAGTTAATCGGTGAACTAGCATGTTTACTGTGATAGATGAAAGTTTAAACCCATAGCTATATCGCTGTCAGGTTTCTAAAACAATTTACCTCTAACAAGAGTTTAAAATGGTTTAATATAAAAAATGACAGGGCAATGTTTTGGCTGTTGCTACATAGAGGTATGTTGCCAGTTTGACAGCAGAAATGTTGCTATGGGGAAAAACAAGTCATTTTTGATGCTTTACAGTAGTTTTTAAACACCTGGCTATCTGTCTGTCTGTCTGTCAGTGAGTGAGTGAAAGAGTGAAACAAACCAGTCTGGAGGTGATCATTTTTGTTTCAGTATGCCAGGATTGATCTGTACTGAATCTTGCAAGATATCTCCTCATATTTGCTTTTTTTCAACTGCTGAAACCAAATCCTGCAAATCTTAATTGTACTGCACACTGTTGATGAAATGTTGTTGACAGGGGAGCACAGATGGGAGGTTTAATATAGTCAAGAATTTACCTTACATTTTACATTATAGGCATTTAGCTCTTGTCTAGAGAGACTTACAGAGTGACTTACAATGATTTAATGACACCAGCTTCCTGCATGCTGACATTAAGTGGGCATGACATGAAGTGTCTTTTGAAATGAGGAAAGCCATTTATATTGTGTGTCCTCATGCAAACTCTTCCCTTTTTGTGTTTCAGACTGAATCTGTGTAGGCACCTATCCACTCTCTTGGCAGAAAGCAGACATGTCTCTTGCTGCTGTTTTCATATGGTAAGTTAGTCCTTTGTGTCTCTACTAGCATGGATAGATTTGCTCCTCAGGGCAAAAGCACGGCTTCATGCAAGGATGACTTGCTACATAATTTGGTAACCACATGTTGGCTATACTTATTCATAATTTGGCATAATAATGCTATGAAAGAAAGTTACGAGTAGACTCGTGTTCAGAAGCTACCTGTAGACAGATGCTTGAAATAAAATCTGTTTTGAAAATAAGTATGTTCTTCACTTAGTCACACAGATAAAATGGAAACCAGGGTAATAGTCAATGTTGATTCAAATCTCCTTCATTGTATTTGCCTCTCCCTTCTTGTTCATCCCTATATGTTACTAGAGGGAGGGGTGTAATTTTAACACTTTGGAAACTGTGACATGTTGAAAGTGATTCTGGTGTCCTCACTCCATGCCATTTTTCCCTCTTGAAAATGGTAGTTATATACAAACACACCCACAGGTGCATAGAAAGTGGGTGAATCAGTGGGTGGCTTTTCAAAATAGGCCTACGCACTGTTCTTTTCAAATACAGCTTTCAAATAAGCATGCCGACAGTGGGAGCAAATTCAAAAATAGCACTGCCTTTGACATCTCCTTGTGAAGTTAGCACTATAAGAAGATGTGATAAAAAAAAAAAAAAAACAACTAATGAATGTTAGCACTGAGCGTCTGATGTTCTGCATCCTGTTTCCCCTGTTGAAGGTCTTCATGTCTATTTGGGGCAGATGTGCATAATTCCATGGGATGTAAAGTTAAGTAATGTGCACGTAAGCAGCCATGCTGTATATATTGCAGCTGCATTGCTTGCATAATCATCTTATAGTTCAGATATTTCTGTATTTTGGAATTTCCTTGTTATATTTTAAGGTTATAAACCTACACCACAAAAGCAGGGTTGCCTCAATAATGTTTTTGTAATGGCACATTTATATCATTGCTCATTACAAAGCAGCACACAGTGATGCAACAACTCAGCACATTTGTTGTTCAAGAGTCTCAAAATGGAGGCACAAACACTCGCGGCCCCAGGGCTCAACATGGGGACACAAGGGTTGGTCAGGGTGACTACAGCCATGGGGCACAAATCCAGAATCATTAAAGCCTTTCCCTTGTACAAATCCCTGACATTGTGCTCAACATGATAAGAGGAGCGCACAGGTCCACGCCAGCTACTGTGCCCATTCAGTGGTACCAAATTGTACTGGCGAGGTTGAAAGGTAGGACATTGCACAGTGGAACGGAAACCAGTGAAGCACGATATAGTCAATTATTGCAGAACCGCTTGTTAATAATCTTTTTTTTTCTTTTTTTTTTTACAGTGTTTTAAAAGTAAAAGTGGTAACTACATTGCTTTGATTGTTCATTAATGACATGTGCAGGTTGTTTTCTTTTAATAGCAAATACAGCTATTCAAAGACAGGATGGAATGGAAAAGTTTTATCAGGATCTCTCCTGTAAAAACCTGACAGCTCTGGGGAGAGTGACGTAATGGAAGCAGCCCCCCCCATTATTGGTGGTGTGTTGACAGTAAAAATTGATCTATTCCACTATTCCAACTGTAGCTTTTCAGACAGCTTGTGAGTCTTGTAAGACTTATAAAATGCTGAGGCTGGAACACAGAATGGAAGTGGGAATAGTAATTTATCTTCTGCCTTAAAACAAATCTAATGTAAAATATTATTCACATGTTGTTCCTACTGTCTTGTTCAGTCTAGATTTGTGTACAAACGCAAGTCTTTGTCATAGGGGTTAACAAGTCGGCTCCTCCACCCACAAATGTTTCATTGAATTAGGCCTGTGATACATCCAGACATCTCAGCAGTAAAGGCCAAACTCAAGAGCTAAACAAAAGTCTGTAATGTCATCAAGGGAGACTTTCTGGTGCTGTTTCACTATTATGCATACTGTGACAGCATCGTGGATGAGTTTCTGGGGTTATTGAGACATTTATTCTGTTCGCTACGAAAATAAAGCATTTGGGTGTACAAGTTCGAATCAATGTTCTTTGAGTGCAGAAAGTCAGCCTTGCTTTAATTGTTAATGGAGTAGCTCAAGAAGGTGCCACCTGATGGCATAATAGATAAGAGAAACTTGGCTCTATGGATTTTATTTTTAGGTACGACCTCATGTTCATGTTCAAAGATATTGATTGAAGTAGAGTAATTTCTGTTTAAGGGTGGATACTCACTTTAAAGACAAGAAATAAAGTTCTCTTCCAGAAAAAGTTTGTTTTTTTGATGCCAAAATGGATATGACAATATAAAAGAAAAATGGGATTTTGAGGATAGATAAAATTGGGACAAGGAACTGCTTCTTTGATGGTCTAAATTTCAGACCTTAAATTTTTGAGGATTCTATTAAAAGATCAGTATAAGCTAGAAGGAACACTTTGCCTCTGTTTATTAACACTACAAGTGCCAAGATTATAATACTTTCTCAACCCACTAACATGCTTGTCAGCTGTGAGCGTCTTGGCAAGTAATGCAACAATTCCAAGTGTTTTCTATGTCACGGATACAGTCAACACTTCTAATCTTGTAGCAACACTTTTTATCAAGACTTTTTATTAACACCCACTGGCTTGCATGGTACATGGCCATTTGGTGCACAAGTTGTGGATCCCATTTCTACAAATCTGCTGTGGGATAAATAGGACAAAAATCCACAAATAAATCGGGCGGGACTTACAAATGTCAGGTGGCCTACAAACAAATCACACATTTTCACCTGCAAAATTTAGATCTGAAAATGTTCTGGAACTACAAATATAAATACATGAATTTGTACATTTCGATCCATTTGTAAAATCCTTTACATTTGTTCTGCATTATTATGTATGTTTGCAAGTCATTCAAATTTATTTGGATATCATTTTACAAGACACAAGTGAAAAAGTATTGTTTGTAGATACTGAAATATTTGTGGATTGTGGTACACATTTGTGGATTGTCTCCTGTGGGTTACGTATATTAAAGTCCAATAAAAACTTCCATAGCTGCCAAGCATAAAAAAACATGACAATGAGTTTTAATGAATAGGTTAAGAGAAAAAATAAATAAAGGTATTTTTATAGATTTGTTAATCATTACTTTTGAAGGTCAAGAAGTACAACGTAAATGTTATGGAAAGTAATTTTACCTTTGAGTTGAATTGGGCACAATAGCATGTTTAACGATTGATTGATTGATTGTCTTTGAGAGTTTTACTGTAGGCTTGTACAAAGAGTATTTACAGAAATGCCCTTGTGTTGGTTCTAGTGCTTAGGATTAAAATGGAATTCGTTTTCTGCATTTCCTATACAGTAGCACAGCAAACATTTCCATTTACTGCTGGTAGATAACATATTTAATATAGTATTTAGCTGCTCATGTATCATTTGTTCCATTCATCCTGTTTTTGGTAAAGTAAGCTGTCCACATACATCTATAGCTCTCTGTTACTGTAAGCAGCTAATCGTATCTGTGCACCTAGTCCATTAGTTATTTTTAGCCTCTTTTTCTCTGTTCTGTGATGGAATGTGGGGAGGAAAGTGAAACATCCTTGGTAATCATAGAGTCTGTCTGAGACCAGCCTGAAGCCTTTGATGAGACCCTGCATGCAGGCACTAATCAGGTGCCTCTTCTATAACCACTGCTTGAAATATCCCCCATGAGACCCTCACACCAGCCTTACCCCTTGTATGAACAGAGGCTGTACTGTGAGTCTTGATAAAAGCTTCTTACCACCCTAGAAGACTCAGGAAAAAAAATATACACATAGACAATACTGCTATGGAGCATTTTCTGTGCCACCCTAATAATTATAGTCTAGTTCAGTAATTCATTATTGGTTAATTAAAAGATACATTTAAAAAATATATTTTACAAAGTGATTAATTAAACTGATGTTTCAATCCCACAATTAATAAACATTTTTAAAAAAATCAAATCGAAATTAAATTGTGAACAACAATCATACATACATGCATGATAATGGTCACATATTGTTCAGTAGAGTAGGATGAACATTTTCTTGCCAGAAAGCATATAGGTCTACTTTTAATTATATCTAGCAATATAGCAACAGTACAGCCAAGTAGAAACAATGTAAATTTGAGCTTGACTACATAATAAGATCATCCAGAAATGTTCAACAGAAGGTTTGAAAGCCCAGAAGGGTTTTGTTAAGCACGTGTTTTGCATTGTGTTAATATTTAGCCCTATTAGATGTAACAGCATATCTTGGGTGAAATCTTTCACTTACACAAAAGTCAGTTTGCAACACTGCCTTCTTGCAACACAACAATATTTTTTGCTGATGTTTCAGTCAGGGGCTTTAATTGGCTCTTATAACCTTTGGCTTATTTGCTAGCACCAGCAAACAACCATCAGGTGAGTAGATACAATCCCTTATCCCATTCTTCTCCCTTTCTTCCTCTACCCTTTCATCTAGGTTCCTCTACAACTTTGTCTGCTTCCATCCATAAATATGATAGTGATACCAAGAACAAACAATGATGAGCATGCACTTTGCACATTGTGACTTTTCTGTACACTTTTCTCTTGTCCTTCTCATTCATTATATATTGCACATATCTTGATATTTTAATATTTCTTACTGCATACTACATACATTTAATGTTTTTCGGTGCATTTTCATATGGTGCAAATAATTTTTTCTTCCTTCTTTCTCGTCTTAGTATGTTCTGCTGATGTTGTAATCTCATACTTTTCATTCATACATTAAAAACACATATCAACACATGTTAAGAACACAAACATGCACGTGTTGCCACAAAGAAGACACATAACAAGCCTTTTTTTAAGAGTTTTATGTGTTATGTTATGATTACATGTTTGTAAAATGAGTGTAATGTTTGGTTTAACTAAGAGAAGAGGTTTGTATGACCCAAACCTGATGTGAATCAATCTGCAGGCAGTATGAGGATGATTTTGGCCCACATGTACTCTTGTATCCTTGTTTTAAATAGTTGTACATGAATCTCAATTACATCCTTAGACTGCATGGAAATGACCCCAGGACCATCTGCTGTACCACATTTTGGAATTTCTGGAAAAAGTCTATATATAATCCAACATGACACTGATAATA
>OOFE01012253.1:0-10007 GCA_900323365.1 Monocentris japonica | reverse complement strand
GTCTCGTCTTAACGCTGCGATGTTAAAGATGTGAAGCCGATAGTAGGAGTGATCAGCCTGGGTGCAATACTGGTGTCTGTCGCTAGGGGCCCTTCTACAGGCTGCTATGTGACGACCTGTATACCCTGTTAGGGGTGGGGGCACCCCTAACACACATAAATACACGCACACACACACGCACACGTACACGCACACTCCATCCCGTCCCTTTATCCCCGTCCTGATATTTAACATCATATCATGCAGTTATACATACATCCTGATATTACAGCCTGCCAAGATAGACAGGCAATAACTACTCATTTTAATTATACCCAGTGGTGTAATGATGAATGAAAAGGTGGGTGAACTGTGACCTCCAGTGAACAACCACCGATATACATATATACATATATATATATAAAAAATATCAATTATATTTTCCAGAAAGAAATATTAATTTATGCCAATCAAAAGACCCCATCTTCATATATTACTATGCTGTAAAGTATGACTTTACATCATAAAGATTTATCAAAGGCTAAAAATGTGGGTAAACTATATTCAGCAATTAAAAAGGTGGAAAAATTGAGTTTCGACGAGTTTACCATCCGCTCCATCCCTCTCTCTCTCTCTCTCACACACACACACATACATACACCCTTACGGATAATAACTATAGTAATCCTATGATACATTTTAGAAGGATACTTCTAGGATACAAAGAATACTATAGTGATACCATCAGAAATCAGAAAAACAGCTATAAACTCACCATTGAGTATCACAAACAACTATAAGTTCCGATAAGAATATTATGGGAATATTAAGTTGTTCACACAAATACAGGCACACACACTCACACACACGAAATTAACCCAATAATAAGCCCCCTTTGCAAAAGAACAAAGGTGTTATTATTAAAACGCATTAATTTTACTCATTTAGCTCATAGAGTGCAAAATAGCAACATCATTACACATCATTGAGGTGAAAACTATAAATAATGAAGGACTGTGAATTTCTTTCAACGAAGCTGTTCGGCTGGCAGAGAATTACCTTATGTCAATATGTCAAGTTACAATATGACATCCTTTGACACTGAAATTAAGAAATTCTCAATATGTCATTAAACGACGCTGAGCTCCACCGGGGTGATATCGGAGACTGACTGCAAGCCGCCTGTGATGGGGGTTGTGGCGCCCTCTGGTGTCCACATAAGAGAGAAACTGAACCAGGAAAAGGTGCACTGCAGTGTTTTTCAAAGACTTGGCTGAGACCCACAGATGGGTTGAGGAAAAATTAAAATGGGTCTACATTATTATGAAGACATAAGTGTTGCCAAAGCAGAAGTCCAACTAATGAAAGTTAGGTTGCCTATAGTAATCATTATAATACATTTTAGAATGATGTATCATAGCAAAACTAAGTCCCTATAGGAATATTATTGTGATACCATAGGAAATAAAAATACCATACTCTCTGGTGAGTTCCACCAGAGACACATTGAATGTCCCCAAAGGAATATTATAGAAACTGATTTTTTCAGATTAAAAATGAAAGCAAATTTTGCTCTCACCCTCTGCCCAAGCTATATTGTAGTTGCTTGAGGATGTTATTAATTTGGAGTCCTGACGGAAGAAATTCCAATCGATTCCCACTCAGCAACAGAGCACCAAAGGCATCTGAGGAATTTCAATTAAAGACTGAAATCACAGTCCACACAGCTATGGAGCTACAGGCAGGAGTACCTTCACTCTGGAGCCACTAGATAACAGGGCTGAACTGTGTTACAGGTCACTTATTGACTATCTGCTATCGTGCCACAAATACAACATATAAAGCGAAAGCACTCAAAAATGATCACGGGTTGCTTTAAGTAGCCTCAAGCATGTATCCAAACTTTTAACAGTTACCGTTTCATGATAGCACAGTAAGGCTGCATTAAATATGAGACTGCAAATGAGTACACCATATTTTAAGATAGTTAAAGCTCTTTAGTTTTGATCATGTTCTCATTAAAGTGACTTCAAAGTGCCATGTCACGCTACATGAACCAACTAAGATTATATTTAGAACACTCAACAGGCACAAACACAGCTCAATATACTGTTAGAAAGTAAACCCAGGATTCATTTCAATAGATTTAAGTCACAAATCAAGTGTACCAATTTCTACATCAGTAAAATTAAAAAAATGACAACTAATTGACTTCATTAATTTATTTATTTTAAAAATGAATTCATATGAGCTAATGAAATGTAAGAATTCAGTGGAATGTGTCTCACAGTCCAAAATAAAGCTAACATGATATGACTGAATGAATACAGCAAGGAACAAAGAAATTTGCCTTCTTTTTTTAAATATATAAGTTTATTGAAAAGTAAAGATGGAACAGGGTAAGACATTCCTTAGAGGACAAGAGGAAATCGGTTTCAGACAGAGATGATGTAAAATGAAAAAAAAAAACAAAAACCAGAACAGTATAGAAGAGACCGACCATATAGTTTTTCTGCGATCAAAAGCTGTAAAGATGGGCAATATAAGAGAACAGATGACTCATACAAAGTCAGAGGGACCAGTTGGACTGCTATTCAGGGTTGCTTCAGACAGACGTCTTTTTTTGGGACAGGTTGATCTTGTCGCCCAGGCTCAAAGCCATACCCTTTGGAAGGAAGGAGGAGGAAGGATTTATTGCAACAGACTCACAAAAAAGCTCAACAAATTACATACATTCTCTTAAAAATATCTAATAACATCTAATAACAAAAAGTATTTTATCACCTCACTCTAAAGCTGCATTATGGAACTTTTTTGTGGAAAAATACAAGCACCATATCAGTCTAGTTCATGAAGTGGGGCTGTGACAGAGACGACTGGCCCAGCACCCTTCATTGAGCCTCTGTAGATTTGCTCCATTGAGCCCAACTGAGTTTTGGAGTCAGGTAGGCACACTGGTGGGAAAGTTTTCTCTGAGCAGTGAGTGAGCTAGTGTCTCGGCTCTCGCTACAGAACGCTGATTTACTGCAGCTGAAGCTGCCAACTAAGCTGCAAACAGTTACCTCTCACTGCCACTTGGGGCTGCCAACAAGTAAATTACAGAAGGTTTCCTAGTGCAGGTTGAACAGAAATTTATTATATCTCCCTTTTACTTCACAGATGCATAACAGTAAAGCTTTAGGGATGCTTGTGCAGGGGCTGTGACCCACCTGACTTTTGGCTCTGATGCGTATGTGTCCATTGACAGGTGCCTCTGGCCCCAAGTGGATAGGCTTCTCAATGCTGACATTAGCCAGGGCATCTTCACCAAAGATCGAGCGGGCATACAGGTTGGCAGCCATGAAACCGCAGAAGCCAGACAGTGCCTAGTTTATGGGAACAAAGGAAGAGACACAGTATAAGAACAGTTCAACCCATGAAACACAATACTGAAGATAGACGCTGTTCATGTAAGAATGTAATGGTCTTGGTCATGACTTATGCTAGAATACATAGTCATCACAAGAAATAGGGTATACATATATCACTGATGGCTTGAATCAAATCACTACAATGGCCATTTATAATTAAGGCCAACAAGCAGCAACACCAAAAAGTTTCAAATGCTCGCTTCATCTCTCTTTATGAGTCCTGCCAAGGTTAAACTTATACTATGTGTCTGCTTGGTCTGCTGTATGTTACTTCTCATAATGACCTTCTCAGGAGTCAGGCACTTCATGTTGGTGGAGCTGAGGATGTGGTGGAGGTACTCGTTCAGATCAGCGATGTTAGTGTTCACCGTCACCTACAACAAAATAAGTTAGCTTAAAGACCACGTCAGATTTTAATACTGTTTTGATTTTTCTAAATACTGCTGTTGTTTTACATCAGTCCATGTAAATCACTGTTACCTTCAATGACATGACAATATAGCTTTGTTGAATTCCATCATTCACTGAATACATTTTTGTTTATTAACGAAAAAAGAGTCGTGAAAACCACAAAATGGCAAGCCGGATAGATAGGTCTGGGAGTGAATCATACGCAAAGCATACCTTGTTCTCCCACTCAAACTCTGCCCACATCTGTCTGAACTCTGCATCAGTGCATGAGGCTGGCTGGATGTAGTCCATTATGTCAATGTGGATGTCACTGAGGACAACACAGTTCCTGTCGCTTGCAGCTCCCGACACGTCATAGACTAGGAAGTAAGATGCATGCATGAAATAGAAACTATGTTCTGGTTTCAGAGAGGAAAGGAAGTATGGCATCAGTTACATGATTTGGTAACTTACCAATGTTGCCAAATATAATGCCATTCTCAGTGGATGCCACCTTGACGTTGGCCTTGATGTTAGCAAAATCATGAGGGGCCAGAGTTAGAGGGGAAGGCTTCTCAACCAACTTGAGATCACCTGTGGAGTGGAAAGTTAAATTTAGTGAAATGCATACATGGCAACACTATTCTTGAATCAAAATATCTTAAGAGGACCAGTGTTTTTGCCAAATTAAGTTACATCAGACTAGACTCACCTAAAGTGGCCAGCTCAAGGGTACAATTCTGGAGAGTATCACTGGTTTGGTTGACCACCAGCACGTCCAGTACTATGTCGTACTGGTTGACATGAACATAGGCTTCAGCATAGACTGGGTCTGAGAAGCCTGTCAGCTGGGTCACCTAGATTGGAAGTAAATGAATTACTTATTTATTATGCTATAGAACTAAATCATCTGTTAATGCTAGATTTCTTTCTCACTGCTTTATAGCATATTCATCGGCATTGACTTGTCCCTTTGTTGCAGCTGAATATTTTCAACTTTGGCCCCCTCTGAAAATCAGTATGCCAGACTGTAATAAAGGATTGCAAATGAGTAACCACTTAGTCTAATAATAATAATAATAATAATAATCTTTATATATAAAACTAATGTAAAAGTTCTACATAAAAAAGGCATCAAAACAAGAATGATAAAATATGAGGAGAAAATTGGAAACTGATTAAAAAAACAAAAGATAAAAAATCATATTATAAAAGTGTAGGTTCTACCAGGTGTTTCAAAAGTAGATAGACAATTCTTTAATAATAACAACAACAATAATGCAAAACAAAGCTGTGTAATTTTTTGTCTTTTATAAACTTAGTCATTTTAACAAAATAATTCAACATGCAATTCATGATATTAAACATTTAAGCATTTATTAATACTACAAATTATAATTCCAGAATAATGTATATAAGATGTATATAAAATGTGTACCTAATTTTGAAAAAGGCTGACATATGATCTGAGCCAGAGATACCTATCCAGAGCTCAAGGTGGTCATCCATATGAAGGTCTAAAAGTGCTCAGCAACCATGAGTAGGTAATTTAAAAAATTTGACATCTAACAAAGAAGCACATTTACAGCCCCAAAAATCCGCCTGCCACAGTACTACTCTGTGCATATTCAAGTTCAGCTGAGCAATAAAGTTGTATTGTAAGATTTCTACTTGATGGCTTGAGGTGTACCTTGTTTAGTTTTGAGGCCAGGGGATCAGCAGCCTCCTTCCTTTGAGTGTTGCCCATAGCAGCCAGCAGACTGAGCTGGAACTGGTCCTCCTTAGAAGTCATCTCGTTCTTGGCTGTCAACTGCATGAAGGAGATGGGGTCGTCGGCCTGCACTGTTACATTACGCTTCTCCGACTCTTTCTGTCAGAAAGAAAACAAAAATACAGTCAATTGTTTGCCAATACACAAGATCTTATGTATTTATCCCTTGTACTGTTAATTGTGGGAGCTAATTTGGACTACACATAGCCCACAACACATAATATTCAAACTCAACACTGTGAAGCGCAACTAAAAAAATGAGGGAAAAAAGAAACTGAGTGAAGTCATGGGAATAACACAGGATGAGTTTCTAATGTGCAGAACAAACACAAAAGTGCAGTGAAAATGACACTGTCAAGAGATACAAAGTCTGAAAATATCTGATGAAACAAAAAACATACATTTGTTAACGTTGTTAACTTCTATTTTACCTTTCCCTTTATCATGCTTCATGCTAACCTGTCAGGAGGTTTAGTATTGATTTCAGCCCTCAAAGTCAATTGTCATTACCTTCTGTGACAGCTTCTCTTCCTCCAGTCTGACAGTGAGCATATGTGACAGGGATTTGCGGCACTCCTTGTTGAAGATGTCGTTCATGAGTGGCGAGCACTCTGACAGGACCTTGAGGCACAGCGAGATGCGGTCCACATCATCATCTGTGATTGGCTTCTTGGGCAGAGAGGACTTGCCCAGGTGCAGCACAGTGACCATGATCAGCATGGCCTCTGCAACAAAGGACTGAGAGGGACAGCAGCAGAGTATGAATTAGAGGAATAGGCTTAATTGAGTAGCCCCTCCCAAGTTTCTTCCATTTTTTTCCTAAAAGGTTTTGTGGGAGTTTTTCCTTGTCCTCTGTGAGGGTCCAAGGCTGGGGGATGTTGAGTACTAACCATTTATTGTTTTCATACTTTGGGCACTGTGAAGCCCTTTGAGACTGTAACGGTGATTAAGGGCTATACAAATAAAATGTGAATTGGTTTAATTACTTTTTAAAAGAAGGAGTTGCCTTGCAGTGAAGTGAAGAGCAGACAACTTACATTTTGTTTCTTTTTGTCTTGAACGATAGCAACATAGCGCAAGGCTACTTTGGTCAGTGTGGTGGCAAGAGAAGCTGCAACATAGAAGTCTCCATCCATTAGGAAGCCTCTGAGTGGAGGCCTGGAACAACACAAAACAGTGTCACTGTGTGAGCGAGATGGCGACGATAAATCAAACTCAAACAGATCTATGGAATGCGCTGGTGAAAACCCCCACGCAAACTGTTTTTCACCTGTCCTCCTCTTTCTTAGAAGGCCGCGAGGAGCTCAGGGCACTCTGTGTCACATAGGTGCCCATCTCTGTCACCAGCTTCTGGGCTGGAGCTGCGCTGACCTCCTCCTCTGGCTTCACCTCTCCAGTCTCTTTCTTTATCTCATTCTCCACTATGGGGATCTAAAGATTCCAGTCACGGACAATGTCAGACAGTGGTACCAAATGTATTTGTGTTGGGACTGTTGGGTAGCTTGTGTTAAATTAACATCTGACAATTCACAGACAAAAATACCTCTCCCAAAGACCTGCGGACTTCTGTCATCACACTCTGAATATCTTCCTTGGTGCTGCAGTATTCTCCCAAGATCCACAGCGCTCCTCTG
Source organism: Monocentris japonica (assembly GCA_900323365.1). NCBI lineage: Eukaryota > Metazoa > Chordata > Actinopteri > Trachichthyiformes > Monocentridae > Monocentris > Monocentris japonica. The sequence goes on along the minus strand of OOFE01012253.1, from coordinate 2,823 downwards.
TAGATCCTGAAACATAACAATGGTCAAATGTCACAAATGTTCACAGCACTTCATATTCTCTTCACACTTTTTGGGGCATCAGGAGCCAAATTCAGGTCAGTCATTATCCACTTAACTCCTATATAGCAGTGCACAATCAAAATGATTCACGTTACTGGACAAAATATTGTTTTGGGGGTTTTCTTCGGTTTATTGACAAGTATCTAATTATGATAAAAGTAACAGTTTAATTATTATGAACATTTAACATAATGAATTTTCACACTCCCACAATCTTTTCTAGCCATTGGCCATTTCCACCTACTGCACACTCCCACCATTTGTGTGCATGCCTTGCCTTCTCCCAGATTTCAGTGCAGATGCTTGGCAGTGCCGATGCTGTCTTTGACTAACTAGCTATTGCAGCTGCAAAGCTGCCTTGGTTTGCAGCTGCAGTGGCCACGTTCCACACATAATAATGGATACAAGCCATAAAAGCAGAGAATGTGCCCCAACACGAAGTAGGATATGTTTAGCAGCTCAGTTCACATTCTCCTTAAAGTTTGGTTTCTCATTACTCGATACTGAAAAATTTACTTTCTGAAATCAAAACTGCTATCCCAGACATCCAAAACAGAGCTGGCCTGCTTTGTGACAAGTTTGAAGAACAAATTTCATATCTTACAGACAATCACCCTAACAAATGACCGTGGCACCACTGCGACCACTAAAACAATTAGCCAAGGCCATGCATAATGTTCCCCACCATGTGCTTGTAATGTCTTACTTGACAGTTTTAATAGCGTGGAAGACTTCCAGCATCTTCTCAATGATGAGGGGCCTCAAGCTGTCAAACCTCTGAATGGCCTCCCGCACAAACTCCAGCACATCAGCAGCAGCTGCCTCATTAGTGTCACTTAAGAACTCCATTAGCTGAAAGTATGAAGACAAACACACATAAAGACACACAGAAAGTTCATTTTCATGTAAATCCAACATTTGGGTCTCTCACAAAAGGCTATCAAACATAACTATCTTTCCACTGTGTTCAAATAACAGGCAAACTCACCACAGGAATGACATTGGCTGCCATGTCAGGGAAGCGCACACTGCAAGAGTGGAGAGTGCGCACCAACAGCTGCCTGTATTTATCAGTGTCCTCATGCTCTGTTACATTGTTGGTCTTGATCACCTCCTTCTTCAAAACGATCACCAACTGGAAAACGAACAGATGTCATTAGACGGAGTCTATTCCCTTTTCTGTAGAATGCTTGGAAAGGAAAATGATAGCAAAATGACTTGCAGCTCACCTCCTCTACATTTCGGGATGAGACAAGGTCCAGGGCCAGTTGCAAGGTCTTCTTTCTCACTTCCAGGTCTGGTGTGCTGAGAACACGCAAGATGTCCATCACTAGGTCCTGAGGGGCAAGAAAGCATGCATGAGCATCAAATTACAAGTATGCATGGCATATTGGTACTGTCATAATAAAACTGCTGGTGCTAGTTTCCTAACAAAAGACTAAGCCCATAGATACCCAGAACTGTATGTTTATTCTGAATGCATTATTTGGGGTGGCAACAAATTCCATTACACATTTCAGGTATAAGAAAATTACGTTTTGTTTGATGTTCCTACATTTTTTCTTCTAACTTAGAGCCTCTACTTAGGTAGAGAGCACTGGTGTTCCCAAGAAACAAAAAACCTTTACAATAAATTTGTTAATTGCAGCAACAAACCAACCACAATTCAAAGTACCTGGAGTACACGCTCATGAGTGGGATGCTCCTTTAGTTCAATCAAACGATCAAGAACAATCAGCTTCACATTGTTGTCACTCTCCTTGATGATCAAATCAATGTAGCACTGGGCAGCAGCCTGGAGTCCAACAAAGGCATAGGATTCAGTAAGAGACTGTAGTAGGCCAGGGACCTCAATACTACCAGGTCCTATACACTAAACACGGGATATGGCCATGACACACCTGTAAAGCCAGTGGCAAAACTTTGGTAATGTACCTTGATGGCTGTGGGTGCACTGGAGAGAGTGACAAGCGTGCCAGCAGCCTCATACTTTACAGCTGGGCTGGAGGACTGCAGCAGGTTGTAGATACAGCGGATAAAACGTGCACGCTCAGAGGGGTTAGCATGGCACACCTAACAGAGGGGAAACAAAAATAGCAAGAATACAGACATCAAACTGGCTGTTCTGTCAGTATGTTGTTGTGCTATGCAGCTTAAATTAGAATAATAATAATAATAATAATAATAATAATAATAATCTTGATTTATACAGCACTTTTCAAAACAAGGTTACAAAGTGCTTCACAAACAGGACAAATACAGTGCATTCAGAAAGTATTCAGACCCTTTCACTTTAGCCTTATGCTAAAATCGTTTAAATTCATTTTTTCCCCTCATCAATCTACACTCAATACCCCATAATGACAAAGTGAAAACAGAATTTTAGAAATTTTTGCAAATTTATTAAAAAGGAAAAACTGAAATATCACATTGACATAAGTATTCAGACCCTTTGCTATGACACTTGAAATTTAGCCCTGGTGCCTCCCATTTCTCTTGATCATCTTTGAGATGTTTCTACACCTTGATTGGAAACCACCTGTGGAAAATTCATTTGATTGGACATGATTTGGAAAGGCACACACCTGTCTATACAAGGTCTCACAGCTGACAATGCATATCAGCACAAGAACCAAACCATGAGGTCGAAGGAACTGCCTGCAGAGCTCAGAGACAGGATTGTGTCGAGGCACAGATCTGGGGAAGGCTACAAAAATTTCTGCTGCATTGAAGGTTCCCAAGAGCACAGTGGCCTCCATAATT
>OOFE01012250.1:8525-57934 GCA_900323365.1 Monocentris japonica | reverse complement strand
AGCCCAATCCATGGAGGCCCCACCTCGCAATTTACAGGACTTAAAGGATCTGCTGCTAAGGTCTTGGTGCCAGATACCACAGGACACCTTCAGAGGTCTTGTGGAGTCCATGCCTCGACGGGTCAGAGCTGTTTTGGCGGCACGAGGGGGACCTACACAATATTAGGCAGGTGGTTTTAATGTTATGGCTGATCGGTGTGTGTATATACTATATATATAGATATATAGAAAAGAGCATTACGCTGCTATTTTCTGTATTTTAAGTGTGTCATAAAACTGGGATGTCACACATTCTCAAAGGAGAGCTTCTACTCCTTGCTAAAAGTGTGGATAGGAAGCTTCATAACTACCTCTCATGTCCAACTCTGGGTTGGGATGAGTTTTAGTCAAACTTTCAGCACGATTCCTAGGAGGGATTCTGAGACACATGATGAATAGGGGCCCTGGTCAAACTAAGAGGGAGGCACTTCTCTTCCATTACATTGCCTACTTTTACATGCAGGTTTTAATTGGATTATTGAGCCCAAGTTAAATGTAGCTGAACTGTTGTAGTATCTGCACAAAAAGTCACATTCACCGGTTTTAATTGAATTGCGTACAGGTCGTCAGTTGATTTGGATTGAGAGTAAATTAATCCTATAACAGGCTGCATGTAAACATAGTCTGGGGGCAAAGTGAAATGACTGGAACACAAGCAATAAGTAAGGTGCTTCCACAGCAGGACACTGACCACTAAAAGCAAACAGTATAGCTTCGAAACAGAGAAACTGTCAGTGAGAAACACAGTGAGGACACAGCAGAAACACAGCAGAGCACAACGCAGTAGCGACTTTGAGTGTGACTTTTGTCGGCATCGAAATAATGAAAAGAGGCAAGTGTTTTGGCACATCAGTGCACAGGCAGAAATTATGCACCATCTACTTTTGAAGTTGTAGACACATTGCTTCATTAAAGCACAGTCCAGCGAACACTAAATAATAAAAGGAGCATCTGTTAAGGCAAGAGAAGAACTTTTGAAAAGACATTTTTTCACATGCAAAATCTGCACGCAACATTAAGGTGCATTTCAAGAAATAATAGCTAAAGCAGACAAGCATTGAATTATCAAGCATATGTATCAAAAATAAACTGAGGTGCCATAATATACATAATACATAGAAAAGATGTCACCAGATTAAAATCGTGCAGTTATAGACTTTCCTTTCTCTAGCTGCAAAACCTTGGTCTTCAGTCTTTTTTTAGCAAACTACAATTTCTGTCATGCAAGTCTGGCAGTACAAAACAACCCTATTCTGTGAAGGTACATAAGGCACATGCCTTTTACACACTGGTATCCTGAAACAGTCTGATCATGTTGCTACTCTTTATAATATTGTTTCCAATTACATATATACAAAATGGTAAATCCTCCTAAACAAATTTCTTCTTTGCATAAAATGTTATTTCTTTCAGTGCCTCTTCTTAAATTGAAAGAATCAGATTAATTTTGATCAGCAACATGTAAACATAGGTGAAATGGAATGGATCATGTTTTGAACATAAACCTCCTCCACAAACGTAAGGCTTGTATGAGCTTTACTGAGGAAGCTCTTTGTTTCAATGTCTTCTTGCAATACTCTTCTTTTATAAATCTTCACACTCAAAAAATACAGCAATGCATTTTATCTTGTAAGGAGCAAAATAAAGAATAGTGAACAACTGTTCATCTTTCTTGTGCACCATAGATTTGGCCAGCTAACTGTCTCCATCTAGAGGTCAATCATGGGTATCACCAGTGACTGTTGTCAGGGTAGCTTGGCACTGCCGCAGGGTACTGGGGAAGGCTTGGGCCTTGAGCTGTTTGAGCAGCTGCATTAAACCCCGCTTCCCTCACTGGTGCACTCTTCCACATTCCAGTGCTCCACTCTTCCTGAGCACGTTCAAGACTCCCACCACCGCCACGGTACAGTCTGTGAACCTGCCGGATGCAGAGAAAGCAATAAGAGATCATAATGTGTGGGTGTGCATATGTTTTTAAGTGTATGAGCATGTTTATACGCGTGCAAGTGTGTGTGCTTTTCTTTGTTGGACTCACCTTAATGAGAACCAGTCCCATTAAAACAGTCACCAGAGTGAAGAGCAGCGTTGTGATGAGCATCACTATAGCGGAGCCCACGTTGTAGCTGAAAAACATCACGGTCGCAATCCAGCCGCTTTGGTGTGTTGGTGAGAGTGAGGTGAGGTAGTAGGGATTAGTATACTATATGCCATTAGCACACTGGATTAAATACAAATATCCAAAGTGATTTATGAAGCCATGAAGCAGTGCAGTGAAGATGTGTTGACAAAAAGCACTGATACAGCATAACATTAACACATCATACACTGTACAGTATATGACGTTGACGATGATAGGTGTTCTACAAGAAGGCAGAAAAGGTTGAGAAAGTAATCCAAAAATCAAAAAGGAAAACAAACCTTTTGCACAACAATTACATCTGAATAGTATTCATACACAACTGTAAACATATCAGGTTGCATTTGTATCTGTTTACGTAATGTGTGTGCAGGGCTAGTGGTTCTGTTCTGATTTACCTGGTATAAAAAAAACTGCACCAATCATGACAGAGAGCATCTACCACTGCACACAATCTCATGTAACCATCCCTTTCACTATTAAACCAGGCAGAGCACCTACACAGACATGTGGCCAGAATGAATGTTAGCAGGGGTGTCGATGTGGTTATCGGATGGCCACATCACAACAAATTTAGTGAATTAGACTTTTCAAGACAATTCCATGACATATGGCACAATTTTCTTTACGTTGAGTATCTGATCTGAATGTCCAAGTTGTTATTTCTGTCAACAAGCATCACTTAGGACTGGGGAAGAAAGCTTTAATATACTGTAGGTATACTATGAACTAGTAGTAGTACACATATGTATTAACAGTAGCAGTAGTTGCAGTACATATATGCCATGCTGTATTTGATTCATATAAAGTTCCTAAATGAATGAATGCTTGTTTCAAGCATACTGATGCTTTATGTTAACTAGAGCAGTGGTTCTCAATCCAGTCCTCAAGTACCCCCCTGTCCTGCAAGTTTTAGCTCCAGCTCTAATTGGTTCAGGTGTGGCTGAGTAGAGCTGGAGCTAAAACCTGCAGGACTAGGGGGTACTTGAGGAGTGGGTTGGGAACGACTGAACAGAAGGATGAACTAAAGCCTAGCACTGAGTGTCTCCAAGTGATTTGTCTTCCAACACTGTTTTGTCTCTTCTAGCGACCTTGTTATTATGAGGTAAACCTGGAGGGGCTTGAGGGGCAGAGAAATGCTTGAATGCTGTTTGAGCTGTGTGCTGATTTCTCTCCATGCTGCAACATGATTAAATGATCACTCTGCTTAAACAACTTTCAGTGGCTTCTTTGACAAGTTTCCACGACAGGACCGATACTATCAGGAAATATCTGATTCGGGTTTTTAGTCCTCAAAGGGAAGTGGCTCAACAAGCAGCCAAGCGTGACAAACATTTCACTGGTTGATCAAAAAAAAACCATGACATTTCAAAAATTACGTGTACATGTTGATTTTTCCATAACTTTTCCAAGTATAGAAAACTTTTTTTAAATTCCATGACCATGGGAATCCTGTATATAGCCCACAACCTTTCACCTCATAATACCCACATTCAACAATCAATAGGCTTGTGGGACAGCTGGCTGGACTTGAAACAGCTGGCTCAGCAGTTCAGAAAACTCAGCAAACAATAAAGGTGAATATGTGAAGAGAGCTGTGGATGGTGTAGGACTACCTAATTCTGTTACCATAGCAATGTCATCATGTAGTAAATGAAGGATTTCATGTTAGTTATAAAATGCAGAGTCCCATACTTTTGATCCAAACTGATGTCCTTTGCTTTGTTGCTTTTTCCGGCTGCCTTCATCACCTGGCATAAGACCTGACCAAAACTCCCAAACTCCCTGATTAAACTGGTAGGCCATGTGGCCACAATGTCAAGGTTGAATTTAGATTTGGGGGAGTAACAACTCACCAAATTCCCCAGTTGTTGATGCCTACAGTCTGGATGAGGGCCAAGACACACTGAAGGAAGAAGATGAAGAAGAAGGCCATGAAGTTGAAAGAGCTGTCAGCCCTATAAACAAAAAGAAAATGGATGAAAATAAAGGGATAAAAAAAACAGGTATGCTAAGAGCAGTGACTGCACAGGTTATATAAGTGTGTCAGAAGCAATCTTGCTTCTGCTCACTAGTTGCCAACAAGTGTACGTGAATTTGGGTCAAAGTGGCAACACATCGACAACTCAATATGATGCACTCAAGCGATCAAGCCAAAGACAAGTAATTTCCTGATTCAATGAAGTAGTCACAAAGTTTTTTGTTACTTTGCACTAACAGGACCACTTTCACCAAGGCTGCGTTTAAAAGCATTTCGACAGCTGTACCATTATGCAAGAGGGCAAACTTGGATCAGAGTGGTTCTCTTTTACTAATTTCTAATGGTAAGAAACAAGGCAGGAGTTGGCGCTAAAACTTTAAAAGTTGATGATATTGGTGGTTGGAATTTTATTTTATTCTAAAATATTAATTCTAAAGATAACAGTGAATAAAAATAATTAAGTAAATGATGGGACAGATGTAACTGGATGTGTGGCTATCTGACAAACATCCATACTATACTGGACTGCCATAAGGCTTAAGCAACCAAAATCTGAGTGTAATGATAGAAATGGTTCTGGGTCATGAGACTTACTATATTGCCACTCACCTAAAAGCTTTGTAGAGTGGTCTGAACCAGCAAGTGTAACTACAGGGACTGAAGAGGATGAGCCAGAGCAAGGAGTAGCCAAAGTTGGTGGCGCCTCCACCTCCAGCCCACCATGCAATGCATGAGATCACATTCATACACAGTGTGCCTGAATACACTGCAGAGGAAAGATAAAGAGAAAGGGGTGAAGGGAAGGGAAGGGACAGGAGACCAGAGGAGACAAACGACAGTGATAAAAATGTTTTGAGACTTCACAGTGGAGAGAAGGAATGTGTCTTCTTCACAGACAGACAAAGCCAAAGTCAGAAAAATAGGAGATGACTCACTCATCCAAAGGATGTAGACTTTGCGCACCAACTGTTGGTGAGGTGCGGGAATTTCCTCTTCAATGTTTTGGTAAAAGCAGGGCTTAATTCTCAGCAACTGAGGCAGAGGAGGGAAGTTATTCACCCGCTCTAAAAGAGAAAGCAAACCATCACTGTAGGTCATTTCAGGACATAATCAGAATAATATGATTTAGATAACACCAGAAATGCTTATAATGCACTTTACAGAGGTAAAACAAATAAAATGACCATAAATATCAGACCAATTAAATTAAATTAAAGACTGCCTATGCCCTCTGGGGAGGGTCTATTTCTAGGGGGCCTGACGCCAAAGGCCTGATCACCTTTAATATTTATTTGTAACACCCCTGCCTGAAGATATTAGGCTATACTTTCATCTACAGGTGACTGGCAAAGGAGCAGGGAGGCCACGCTTCAACTAGAACGCCTGGGTTCAAGCCCACATTATGGCTAGCATTTGGCCTGCTGAAGTGTCCTTGAGCAAGTCACTAAATCCCTACCAGCTAAGCTTAAACATATTTCCCATTCAGCAATCAATATAGTATCACAAAAGGTCTCAGATGTAGTGATGGGCCACACCCTACGTCAAAAGTAATCAATAACGCTTAAATCAAGCAATCAATCACAAAATAAGTGAAAAAAGATATCAAAAGAGTGGTCTCATCTTTTAGCACCAGTTAAAAGCCTTGTTTCTGCATTTTGTATAACCTACAGTTGTCAGAGTTTTTTTGAAGTAACAAACCTGCCATTTTGAAATCCTAATCCTTCCCTGGAAATGAAAGAGTACAAGAAACAGACATCAGCAGTTAAGCATTGCAACATCCACAAGACAATTCAATATTGTTTTGAATTGAATACTCTGACCTTGTCCTATACAAAAGGTTCATGGTTCATGCAATCATTTCAGATACCCATCTCGTCTCATGCCTGGAGGGAATGCACTTCTTATTCACTTTCACTGTTGTGTGTTTGTTTCATTGCTTGTTCAGATGTTTGCTTACACTCCAAGCAATGTAGAAAAGCTTCAAATGATGCTCACAATTAACGTACTTATCGAGTGTCGACGTCTCTAATGAACTAAACCTCCAGATTGTTACTTGTGAATCATGAAGAACCGCAATATTGCGGGGAGGGGGGGGTCTGCAACTACTTGTGGCTCTTGCGTGAAAGCTAGAGTTAGGGTTTGGTCAAGACTGTTACAGACTGATGTTAGACGAATATCACAAACACGAAATTCGCTAGATTATTTTTACTTTAACGTTAACTATCGAATATCATTGCATGTTTACTGTAGCTATGTATGAGTAGTAGTTAGTTATCGTAATAACACCAGCTAAAACTAGCATGTTGGGTTGCTAGCCCGTCCAGCTAACGCAGCGATGGGCAGCCCCTTGATCTATTCGTTTGCCGAACTGGGTGGCAATTGACGGGGAGTGAAACTTGTTGTAGCTAACCTAGTCAATGTAAAACAGTGTTTGCAACTTTTTATATAAGAGTATTAGATATTATTATCTCCCTACCTTTTTGGCACCAACGGGGGTTCGTGAATCAATCGGGATGAGCTTTCGAGAGCCCCTAGTCCCGTAAAAGATATCTGCAGTGCATAGTAGTACTTGTAGTTCCAACCCGTTTTCCGCTGTAGCCTTTCCAAACGTTCGACTGAATGCGGAACTACAAATCCTAGGATTCATGAAAGCTGTAGAAGAAATGGAAAACCCGTGACGATGAAGAGAGGGGTGAAACCAACGTTCACTTTATTCTACATCGAGTTTGTTAATTTCCTCCTCTCTCTCTCCCTCTGATACCAACAAAACTGTGTATTGTGAGAGTGAGTTGGTAAGGATTTTTTATCACTCCAATGCTGGAAGGTGTAAGAGCAACATTTGAGTGAACAATCCCTAAGTGTTTCGGGATTACACCATGTGTTATGCTTAAATAATAATTGGGGTAGCTGGGATGTGATCCAGAAAGCAACACAATTCCAGGAAAGTATTTTTATGTTGTTACATTGGCTTCTGCGGCTTTATTCCGTCCCGTCCATTTCAGTGATCCCAAACTAACGAAAGCATGGCAACCCCTACATTTCTGAGTCTGACGAAAGCTCCACGGCCTATGAAAAAGCCCGAAACATCATTCAGAAGGCGTGACCAGTGTGGCAAATCTTGTGTCGCACGGTTTAAAGCACAAGGTGGCCCGTGAATATTTTGCAGTGTATTTCGACCATTAAATATCTGTAAAATCGGCAAAACTCACGTTTCTCAATTATGAATCAACTATTATGGAACATTATAATCATAACATTGAATAAAGTACATTCAAAGTGCTTCATCCTGTATGGCAATATGGACGGTGGTGCAAACGCGCAACTCTGTGTTACAAAACAAACGCATCCACTGCTAGCCCTTTCCTTGGCTCTAACCAATCAGCGGCGGTTATTGTTGCAACTGACGCACTCCCGCCAATTCTGAGTGAGGAGCGCGAGACAGGCAGCGGGGGAATTGAGGGAGTGTGTTGGAGATGCGGAAAGAGCAGGCGTTTTGCTTTAATTGAAATGAGGTAGAGCTGTATATTGTTTAAATAGCAAGAAAATATTCGGCTCGTTATTGTGGACATTCGTCGTTAGTTAGTTTTGAATTTTTTTTGCTAAAGAATATCACAAGTGAGGGAAGCCTCGGATAGCGGTAGTGATGTTGGCGGCGGAAAACCCATCTGTGGACGGGCATTTGGTAGCGTCTACCCCACGCAGAAGAGGTAAAGCTAATGCTATCGTAAGATAGCTCAATGCCCAACAAGCTATCAGCTACTACTAACTAGCAATTTACCAACATGTTAAACATCATAATCTGGGTGGAATACATTTTCGTCTGCAGTATTTAGCGAGCACAATACGAAGACAAACCAAACAACTTAAATTGAACCTGTCGGCAGCACTGCGTCTTTTCTATTCGTAAAGAATCAGAATTGACTTGCTCCCTCTGATACTGTTACTCAGTGACATTGTTATGTACTGTCATCAGTATAATGTAACAGTAAGTAGGATAACGTTGGCAAACGTTAATTCGTTTTCTTCTCTTTAAAATCAAACACTCGCTAAAGTTAGCTGTGTAACATGTAAGCTACCCAGCATTGCTGATGTTATTACCTAATGAGGAACCTTGGTTTAACGTTAGTTGAAGAACAATAAAGTTATGTTTTCAAACACATCTTATGTTGGATTAACGTTAAACTCAAAAGTATTTTTCCCATTCAAGCAATTGTACGGAGTCTGAGCTCAAGTACTAACGTTAGTGAATGGTAACATTAGCCCAGCAGGCTTCACTACACTACTCGCTAATATTACTGCTGCTTGGCTAACAGTTATCTACTAGCTGGCTAGCACAGTTGCTAGTGTTTGCACTCTAGTGGATCTACGGTAGCAGACAAGCTAGCCATGTTAGCAAACGTCCCGGAGTTGGTTAGCACCACATATTACAGCGGTTTTTTTTTATAAATGTAACTAAAAGCCACCCAGTTAACAATTTTCAAACGTTTAGTTTGGTAGTGGCTGCAGTGCATATTTGTTGCAATCATTGTGCAGTAGTAGTTTGGTCAAGTTTCCAGTATTGTGGCCGGGTAGTCATCTCTCGCCTGACAGCCCAAAGTGTCTGCTTTGCGGACACTACCGGGCCTTCTGCACCGATTGATATACCGGTTGGCGGGAGAGCAAACCAAACACATCCATTAGGCTTATTATAATAGTTCACCAACGTTTCAACCAAATTTGTCATTTTGCCACAAAACAAAATAGCTGTTATCAAGACGTTTTTGCTATTGGATAGATAGTCATAGAGATTCACGTTAAAGCCAGGCAGATTGGGATTTTAAAGCCAACAAGCATTACAGTAATGTAAGATAGACTAGCATGTGATTAGTGCCATGGCAAAGTACTGCATGCGCAATCTAAACAAAAGCTCAAGTAGTGTAGCCAATTTGTCAACTTGTTAAATAGTTATGTCTTGACTGTCAACTAATTTGGGATAATTTGTCGTTGACATAGATTTTAGACTTAAGTCTTTTATTTTGCAGTCGTTGGCATTTTAAACCAGTTATTGCCTTTTTGATCTCTCCAGAAATATTCCACTTTAGTACTGCTGTCAGCACATCTGAGTAAAAAGTTAAATGTTTCAGTACTTTGAGTTTGATATGAAGTATTATTTTCTCATGTAGTGTTGCTGTTCTTTTCAGGCATGGAGTGTAAACCCAGTAAACATGCCAACAAGAAACTTGTTCAAGGTAATGAAATGTTCGCTTTGCACACTATACCATGTTTATTATGAGAGTGAGTCATTATCAAGTATTGTTGATGTCAATCTAGCATGGAGGTTTGCATGATTTTAATACCAGCAAAAGTATAGCAACACCCGTGGAAGGTTTGGAAGTATCATAGGTATCAACATTTATGCTTTATATGGGTCAAATTTGTATTATTTCAGTGTCCTGCTTTTAACTTAATTATTATGTGTGTTTTTATGTGTTCTTGATCAAATCCCTTTGTACTCTTTGCCATAATATTGTGATACTACTTGAGATAGTATGGCATGGTGAAGTTTTGGAATGATGACAACTCTACTAATCCAAACAGGGATTACATATAATTCAATCAGGTGGTTATAATTGCCCCCTAAAGGAGTGAGTTATACATGAATTAACCTACTCTTCAAACAATTCAAATTGACACCACTTTATTCACCTTGCTTAAAAACGTAAATAATTTGTTTGCTTAGTTTTCAATGAGCATTTTGTTGAGCAACTTTGTTGTAGCCCCATGACCTGTTATGCAGACACATACACTGACACATACATGTGGACTACTACATTGATGGTCACTCAGTTTTCTGTATTCTGTCCTCAGCTCGTCTCCCATTCAAGCGCCTGAACCCTGATCCTAAGGAGAATCAGCAGCCTAAACGGCCTTGCGCCCTTCCCTACCCTGGACCAGGGGTCTCCGATTCGGAGAATGAGACAGAGTCCTCTCCTCTCCCTGTGCGCAGTGGACCAGCCTTGGTTAACGGGCGTGGACCCCTCGATGGCTTCTTGAGTCGCAACTGCCCTGCCCCCTCAGATGAGAACATGGTTATAGACCTCACCATGGATGACGCAACACCTTCCATTAAGCACCTTGCTACTCCTGTCTCTGTCTCCCCCTGCCTCCCAAGAAAGGACACACATCAGAGCAAAGACAAAACGGCCTCCACTGGGAAATCCAGCAACAGTGAAAACACTCCTAAGACACATGCTTTAGATAGCAAAGTAGTCAACAAAACGGAGAATGATGGAGAGGTAAAAGGGATGGAGGAAAAAGATGGGGAGGCGGTTGTATCTGTCTCGCTGCTAGACACAACACAGGATTCTGAAAGTGAGGCAGAGGAGCAGGAGTCGATAAATGCAGATGTCTCCAGTCTGGAGAACAGGTCCATGCTATCGCCCTCATCAGTCAGCTCCATGTCTGCTGCAGAGAGCTCACCAGAACAGGCAAAGAATGAGAACATTGCTACACCTACAGTAAGTACAACTCCCATGTCTTGCTCTTACTTTCTAATAATCACACTCACTTTCAAGGACCATTAGAGCACAGATTACTGAAGTGGTACTGTTCAAAAACATTATTTCCGTATCATATTTCCATCCTTGTCCCCGTATCTGTATATTATAGAGGTAAGCATTTTTCTAGAAAAGTCTATGAAAATAAGCACGTTGACAGTATTCCTAATGGGACACTGCCAGAATGATTGCCTTGTTTCTGTTTCTGCATAGGAGCCAAAGACCACCCCCAAGATTCCAGCAGATCAGAAGGTTAAAAGACGCTCATTGAAGGTGTGTGTGTGTGTGTGGGTGTGGGTGTGGGTGTGGGTGTGGGGCTTGAATTCACAGCCTGTGCTCTAGTATCTTTTCTATTTTTCATCCCATTCATTAATATTGAATTTGAGAATTTGTAGAAAGGAAAGACTGACATTGAATTTTTGCAACTATAGAATTTACAAGAACAAGAGGAGAGGCTTCGTCTGCGTCAGGAGAAAGAACGGCAGAGGGAAGAGGCTAAAGCTGCGAAAGAGAAAAAGAAAGAAGAGGCTCGCAAACTAAAGGAGGAGCGAGAAAAGGAAAAACGGGAGAAAAAAGAAAAAGATGAGCGAGAGAAACGGGAGAAAAAAGAAAAGGAGGAGAAGGAAAAGGCAGAGCGGTTAAAAGCAAAAGAGGAGCAAAAGAAATCAAAACAAGAGTGAGTCACCCAATGTCTTTTTAGTCTGAGGTTTTCACTCATCCAATTTCACTCTTTCCTCATTTTACTCATGCTTTCAGTGCCATAAGTCGGTGCTTGTCCAATCAGATGTGATTCTAACAGACATTCAACCTTGTGTGCTAAATGTTTTGTTCAAACCTTGCCTCAGGGCTAAACTTGAAGAAAAACGGAAGAAGGAAGAGGAGAAACGGCTGAAAGAGGAGAAAGATGTGAGTTCATGTAGAAAGGTTTTGGTTCATGCTATGTAGATGCTACAACATTTTGCCCCCGAGATTTGCAATGACAAATTACACCGGCTAATATCCCATTTTATTTGTTTACAGCGTCTCAAAGCTGAGAAAGCAGAGATTACAAGGTTTCTACAGAAACCCAAGACCCAACAGGCTCCAAAGGTAGTAGATCTATCATGAAATAACAGGGGGGAAAAAAATAAAATTATTGTGCCACTTCACGTTGTTTCTCTTATTCAGCTGGGGTTATCCCTCCAGTGCTAGTTTTCAAGCCTAAAGTGCTCAGTGAAATACTTGTTAAGTGTGTTGCTTGTTCAGGAATGTACTGTTCATCAGAGTGCTACTCTTTTGCCTAAAACCTATCGTGATTTAGTTGGCATGTCTTATCATTAGTGCATAATCTATATTATTACTCAATGCAGCTACCTTGTCTGGGCCAGCTGCAAAATTCACACGCAACTTCCTCCTATAGTGCAATAAGAACATGGCTGTAATTGTTATTGCCGTCTTCCCCTACAGACCCTTGCAGCTGCCTGTGGGAAGTTTGCTCCGTTTGAGATCAAGGAAAACATGTGTCTGGCACCGCTGACCCGGGTCCAGTGTGAGGACTGTGTTCTGGAGGAGCTGGACCGGTATCTGTTGAAACCTGGTGATCACCTGAACGGACTAAAGGACTGGATTAGGAACAAACCCCGCAGATCGGGCCCCACCAAACTCAGACAGACGGACCCACTTAGGTGAGATTGGCTGTAATGTCTGTCCCTGACAATTTGCCTACTCTGCTTCATTACAGTTGCTTGCTGCTCTAAGCAAAGCCCAGAAATGTTAAATGTTAAAGAAATGTTATCCACAATACGCAAAATGCTGGAATTTGGATAGCTGGGATAGCTGAAGGATAGCTGAAGCTGCTCTGGTGATTCATGGTCAGCTATGTCCCTACTAACATTTCACATTTAATTTGTAGTTCACCTTAGCTGTTGGAACCATTCAGTTAATTTGTCAACATCAAAACTCATCTTAACAAAAAATTCTTACAGTTTTACAAAGATTTTTAAACATGTTTCCTGTGTTGTTAACCATCTGTGCTTTCTGTATCCCCCTTGTGTATTATCTCCTCAGTGAGTGTACAATGGTGGTTGAAGGGCCTAAACCAGATGGTGTGCCGGACCGTAAACGCTATGGACCCATGAAGCTGCTGCAGTTCCGTGAGAACTACCGTCCGGCCTACTGGGGCACCTGGAGTAAGAAGAGCTTGCACATCTCACCCCGCTGCCCACTCAGACAGGACAAGGTAAGGCCATTCACCCATAATGTGTTATTACATCAGTGGCTACATTTTTGAGTATTCCTGTTAAGTCATGTCATATCCCTGTTAAGGTCTTATTCACGATAGACTGTTCATATGCAGCTTTAATAACCTGTGAATGAATATCCCAGTATCATGTACCTACAAATGAACAGATGAATTTTAGCCTATCTGTGTTATCTGGCCATTTATTTAGGTAGGACAAGTAAGCTAGTTACTGCTGCACTAAAAGATGCTGTTCCCAGTGGTAACTTCTACAATTTTCTTTACCATTTCGACAAATAATCTAATTTTACAATTGGTGCTGCTGTTAGCTGTCTTTGATATCAGTTGTCAACAACGTAAGATGATAGTTGCTAGGAGTGCCATCAGTCAATTTAGTTTAATCTTCACTCCATAAGTGAGAGCCTTAACGGCATTGCTTGACCAAATAAATCTACCATGGTGCTATTCAAAATTGAGCCCAGCAGACTGAAAACCAACAGTAAACAGCATAACAAGTTGTATAAATAGCTTTGATGATATCAGAATATCCCAGGTAACTTATCAAAGTTCCTCATAGCCAGGAGAAGAGCTTATCCAAGTTATTGTAAACAGGATATGGCATTTTAATGCACCAGCTCAAAACCAATGGAATATTAGTGTAAATGTAACCACCGATGGGTATTTGCCGGCATGCTCACGAAACATGGCTTTGGTCAGCTGGCTACTTCTATATAAAATGGAGAACCCTAGTCATGCTTCAAATCATCTTTCAGATTTCAACATTGTTTCATTTTTATGGATGGATGGATAGATGGATATGCATGCATGCCAGTGGACCCACATCTGGCCTCCATCACAGGCAGTTGCCACTGGGCTGAACAATGTTTTGTGCAGATGGGCACAAAGCATGTGCCTCTCCTGCCCCTTTACTCTTTCAATATCTGCACTGTGTGAAGATATTTATATTTTCATATTGTAGCTGTGACACTAAAAGCTGTGCTGTGTCACTAAACTCTTATCAGTAACAAAAGCCTGCATACATTGGTTAACTTCCCTGATTTCACCACAGGATCTGTTGGACTATGAGGTAGACAGTGATGAGGAATGGGAGGAAGAGGAACCTGGAGAATCCCTGTCACACAGTGAAGGGGTGAGTCTCACCGGAGGGTGAGAAAATATGGATATTATTGGGCTCATCATTTCAAGGCTTTTAATTGTCTTAAATGCCTTTCCATCTAGTGATTTGTCCATGGCCTTTTACTCATAAGTATAATTGATTTACAATAACATTTATTTGGCCCAAAGGGTATTATTTCAACTTTATACTGTGATCAAATGAAATAAAAACAGATTAATCACAGTATGTCACAGTATCTAATATTAAGCTGTCGTAATATCATTGAGAGCTCTCTGGTGATTCTCACACCAACCTGTCACTAGATGTTCAAATAAAGCATAAAAGCACCAAAGAAGTAGGAAATTAATCCGTTTTAAAGATTAGTTTGAGCTTAACTTGAGCTAATTGTCAATTTCATCTTGACTCTACAACAAGGCTTGTAGCATGGGTTCAAGGATATATTGTTTGTTCAAATAGTCTTACAAGAATCTTACAGTTTGTACTGGTTATCATTTTCAGGAGGATGAGGAGGAGGGAGGTGACAATGAAGATGATGAGGATGACGGCTTCTTTGTTCCACATGGTTACCTATCAGATGGGGAGGGGGCGCTAGAGGAAGCGGTACGAAGGCTCTTGGTTTTTCCTCTTTCCTAAACTCCCACACTAGAAGACTAGGTGTGCCAAATTATTTCGAAGAGACAAATCAACCTATGTGTTCTGTCTGTGTTCTCCTTCCTGTCTGTGCCTTCATTTCCACACAGGAGGGTGGTGACCTAGAGAAGCAGAAAGTCCGTCAGAAGCTGAAAGCAAGGGAATGGGACGAGCTGATGTCCTCCAAGAAGAAAGTAAAGGTGCTGCAGGCCGTGGTGAGGGGCTGCACCTGGGAGGGAGAAGGCCCTGCCTTGGAGCTCTTCCAGCCTTACGCTGTGTGTCTGGTAGAGCCTTTACCCAAGCCAGACACCAGCCCCAGCCCGGAGGAATTGGCACAGAAACGCCAGGGAGATGAACAATGTGAGTGTGTGTCAGTTGATTTATTTAGATACAAGGATGAAAGTGGGAGCTTTTTCATTTTAGGCACTATCCTGGAGGGTCTGGCTGTCTCCCAACCATTTATGTTTAACCGTATGAGGAGACAATTTTGCACTACCCATGTTTGAAAAACACAAGCCAATATCCTTTCTCTAATCTGGCAACATATTTATAAACTGGTTAGCCTGCAAGATGGGCTGATAGGAATATCCATAGGTTCTTTCATTTCAAGATTCTTGTTCTAAGCTGTGTTCACATGCATTTAGTAGTATTTGCTGTGCTAACAGGATTAGGTTTTACAGATTTTAGTGCAAACACCCTCAAGTATGCCTGGGTTATTACTCTTTAGTAGCACTGCCAAAGCCCATGCTCCTCTTCTGCCTTTGACCAGAATGATTTAGCAACATTATTTCTTGACGTTAAGCCTGTCTCCTTGGAGGTTTAATTGAACCCTTTATAGACACTACCAGTGTTGATTATCATTATAAAAGTTTAATTCAATACACTTAGATTTAGATTATAGTGTAATTGGCTTGTGTTTTGGATTCAGGGAACATAAGATTCGTTTTTCTGTTTCCAGCAAAACATATAAATATTTAAAATAAAAAATATGAAAAACTAATTTACTTCCAAATTGAAAAGTTGATCTAATGAGTGATTCAGACTCAGACAGCTCTGTAATGCTCCTTCTCTTGTCTCCATAGTGCTCAGTCAGCTTCTGCCTCTGCTGCATGGCAATGTCAACAGCAGCAAGGTGATCATCACAGAGTTCCAGGAGTTCTGTCGCCAGCAGACCTCCTCTTCATCATCGCCATCCTCTCCCAGTCTATCCAGCCCTCTGAGCTCAGACAACATTCCTACCAGGTAGATGAGCCCTCGTAACGAACTGATAGGTTTTCTGTGAATGTAACTTGGAAATAAACAAAAAAAATCAGTCGAAATTCATGTGGCTGGTAAGTTTCTCCATTCATCCATCTTGACAATTCATTAATCTGACCTGAGGAGGGGTCAGCAACGTCTGTGAGCTTCCTGCTTTGCAACATAGAGGCTAGGTGCTACCAGCTCATTGTGGGCATCAACTGTGTACCAATCGGCAATCCTTGAGGTGTTTTATTTGATGTGACAATTTACTCTTTTGAAAAACTATGCATGCAGCTGTACAAGATCCTTATATACTGCAATGGCTGCTTGGACAGTTTTACCTCAACTAAGACACTTATTTTTTCTTCCTTTTATCAGAATACGTCTGAAGCGCCTCATCAAGAGCAATGCTGTCTATGAGAAGCGCTCAACCCACAGACGTCGCTGCTGGTATGTGCACACAGATGTCCTGTCCCGTTTTGGCCAGGAGGCCCTCCCAGTGCCCTGCCAGTGGACCTACCTCACCACAGGAGCTCGAGAAGAGTCCCGCGAAGAACCCCAGTCAGCCACGGGGTCACAGGGAAACTCACCCAGCACACCTCAGCCCTCCTCCGCCACCACACCTTCATCCTCCAACAAAAGGAAGAGCACAGGCAGCATGTCAATCACCAGATTCATGAAGAAATGCACTGACCCTGAGCAGGTAGGAAAAGGCACCCAAATGGAATTAATTTCTGTCTTGTATTTGTTTACCTTGCTTGTGATGATTGTGAACTTTTTTTAAGACCTGACTAGATGACATTTTATTTCTTCCTCTCATTCACTCATTGAACAAAGTTTGATCTAACCCCAAGAAACCGTGCCTTAATCCATCCATTGGTACCTTTTTAACAGATAGGTCTTTTCCCTGTCTGTCAGGGCTATCCACTTTGGATTCCATTGCCTTCACATGCTTTTCAAAACCTGATTTTTAGTAACTTATTACTTGTATAGCATTGTCTCAAATGGTCATACTTCCCTGTATTTCCCAGACGGAAGCAATGGAGACGGATGGTTTTCAAGCCGACACTGAGGATGACTATGAGGATGACTGTGTCCTCATCTCTACACAGAGTGGTGGGTTGGACATACTCATTGATCATGGGTGCAGCACCTGGACAAGTTTATACACATACAAATAGGTGTAAAATGCATTTAAACTGATAATCCAGTCACTCAGACCAACTCTGGTGATCGGTTAGGACACTGTAGCCATGTTATCCCTTTTGCAACCTGCATAAAATATTACTTGGCTGTAATTCCTCATCGAAATAATAAATATTTACAGCTTACAGAAGAAATGAATATATATGTGGTAACTCTGTGGTAACTTTAACTGAGATTTGGAAGTGGATATAGCTGCAGTCCTTTGCTCACCGTTTGCTGGTTGTATGTTATGTAAACAGTTAGCTTCCCTCTGTGTTTTGAAGAGTGCGTGCACCACATCCCTCCAAACACTTGATCTTGTTAAAATGAAATGAAAATAGTCATTATAGTCAAACTTAAAATGCAAATTGGCATTTTTTTTGTGTGTGAACAGATGTTTTTTCAATGTCAAATAATAAAAAAAAAAAAAAAACTAAAACAGAATTTTTACACTGCAGGCTCCACCAGAGAGAACTCCTCCAGCAACCCCATCACCAGTGAGGGAGACGGCCAGATGGAAGTCACCCCCTCAGACACAGCTGCTCTCCCCCTGCCCAACCCCGCTCCTACACTTGCCACTGCCTAAGGAAAGGACGAGTTTTCCTTTGTCCTCTCTGGGAACCTGCACCTTCCCTTACCACAGCCCAAGGGCCCCCTTTCCCTCTCACTTCCCCCTTCCTGGGTTCCAATGTGCCCAAGACAGAATCAGGTCTTCAAGCAAGATGAAGTACTGTAGAGGTGGCTCACAGCAGGCCACATGGCATCTACCCAGTATTATGCCTTACTCCTCTCACCTCACTCTGTAAGTATCAGGAGACATCTTGCCTGCAAAATGTAGTTATGACTAAAATCAAAGTGCCTGATTTTATTATTGAGGACAGCCTTTGATCAAATGTTCATTAACTGGTTAATTTCTATATTGGAGTTTCAGTCAGGCATGTTTGTTACGGGTGTCTTTAATTAAAGTGGAAGGTGAAGGTGTTTCTCTGGCGCTGCATTTGGCTACAGCCGATTGGGTTAAACAGATGGAAAAAGACCAGAATGGATATGCCCAAAAGACGTGGACTAGCATCCCAGTTTTGAAGAATTGGCATTCAAGACGGCATTATTTACAGTTGTTGAACTGTTGACTATTCATGACATTGGATTTTAATCTATCTTGTCGTGATCTAAGTGTACATACTCTACCAGCAGTTACAACAGGGAAATGAAAGGCGGCAAGTCCATCCATATATTTCCTTATGACTTCAGTGGGCACATTTATTCTGCAAATTCTGAGCGCCCACTGGAGTAGTTGGTGTTTGCTAGATCTGTACTTGTACAGTTAGGCTTGTCATGTTTTTATAAATATGTATTTGTTTTTTTTTTTTTTTTTTTTCAAGAATACTTGAACAGGATAAATTCATTAAAAATAATGATTAAATGTACCGCACTTTTATATTCCTTTCATTTTCCCCCTCTTTATGGGTGCCTTTGTCAACTTGATGCCATTGCCATCACCACTCTTACAGTTGCTATATTTCTTATCAAGAATTGTTGTTTTGGTCAAGAGTTTGAGGCTTAAGAATACAGCAGATGCTGTAGTCATGCAGGCTGCTCGACAGTGCTTATATTACTACTCTAGGCCTCAGTTTTGTATGTTCTTTGATAATGGTTAGAGGTGGAGTAGTAAATTAGCCGTCCATTATTAAAACATTGCTGTTCGCGTTTCATTTAAGTGGCAGAGACATTATGAATGCTCTGAGCCCTCAACTGTTTTGATTTGCAGGTGTTAAAGGTCTCGATTTGTCTTTCAATAAAGCATTATTTAAAAATATATGCCTATATGTGCAACACTAGAATAAAAAAATCAGTGTATGGAGCTTTCTATGAAACATGGTTCTCACGTGTTTATTCCAGTGCTTACTGGTAGATTTGTGCATTGATACCAGATGCAGACTGAGGTTGAGGACTAAAACTGGCTGACCTTGTAACCAAGATTAAAACAATCGTAAAGATGCAATTGTTTAATTTTTATTACAGGCAGGTTAAAAAGCATTGGAACACAACTTGAGATTCAATGTATGGACAGATCATGACTGCTCTTCACTACTCATTCTAAATAAGCTTTCACTGCCAATAAAACATGTACGTCCCTGTGCAGAAAGCCTGTGGGTAACTGGTGGACAGGCTAAACAACAGATGTGACCTTGCTGAGCAGGAATATTGACTGTTATGGCCGACTTAACCTATGCATGCAGAGGTTGTACATCAAATTCTGCATGCAACTGCTAATTGACACTTGACATTCACTTGTTTCCACCCAGTGGTTATGTGTTGCATCTTGGCCGGCTAATTTTGGTACTCATCTAAGGGGGTGGACATAATTTGTAAAAAATGACACAACCACAAGGCCTTCAAGGCCAGTGTCTGTTCTATCTTTGTGTATGACACACTTGGGATGCATTGGACAGATGCGTGATGAGAGGTAGGTCGTTGTCATTGTAGCCATCCACAAGCAAGATTAAACACAAAAAGACATCTAGCTCTTAGTCCCACCTACAGAATTAATTTAATGCATCATTTTCAACTTTCACCGATTCACATACACCTGGCATGGATTTATGAATGGCAAATAAACTTTAAAAATAGATGTGTGTAAACTTTAAAGTCACACAGGGTGGAGATAAAACAGACATTGCCCAACAGAGAACAGAATTTGGGGCCAACACACTAAAGATGGCAGCCAGTGTGTTCCACAAATCTAATTTCTCATTGTATCCAATGGGCTGGTCTGGTCTATTAATCTCATTTCTATGATCCCACCATGCCGAGTGTGAAATATAGACCCCTTTTATCTCACAGGGAAGTGTGTTTGGTACAAATGCAAGACTTTAGGTAAGTACAACCACGACTATCAAAACAGTTTTCATGCTACCAGCTTTAACAAAAACAGAATTGTAATTCACGACGTGTGCTAGAGTAAGGTGATTACATGACGTTTTTGCAGCAAGCCTCTATAATTAAACCATTAGTCACTTGAGTAGTACGGACAAAGCAGTATGTGGTCCAACTTTTGCCTGCAACCATTGTTTCCATTTTTCATTCAGGGGGTTCTGTACACTAACTGCTTAATATAGTATTTCAAATATTTGCTCCTAAAAAGTGCTTCTTAAAACTGGAAAAATACAATAATAAAACATTAAATATGATTTATTTAATATTAGAGCATCTTCGTGACTTTGTCTGCACCTGGCTAAGATTCATACCACAATAGAAACTCCTTAGACCCAGTGGGATTGTACAACTCAATTGTGAGTGACTTATTTTTCATTCCTAAGTTGTTAATAAGTTGTTGCACCTTAAGGCCAAATCGAATTATCAAGCAAAACCTGTTTGACAGATTGATGGTTCAAAATTTAGGTTTGTGTAGATATAGGTAAATGACAGACTCATTTACTCGCTTTTAATTATAAAAACAATTGGAAAAATCTGTTGTACAACACCAGTGAGTACAAGACCATTGCAAAGCAGAGAACCAACTGGCAGACAGAAGCTCATGTTTACAGTAACTCAACCAAATCAGACCAGTCAACTATCAGGCAAGTGACAAAACACTGACTTAACCTTGAGCAATGCCGAGCCAAACTCTAAGCTATTACAAGTATACCCACTGCACTTACGCCCAGCTTTTTAAATTCAGGTGCTCAACTAGGACTTTCAAATCAAGCCCAAGCTTCTTAATACAATAATTCAAAAATTGTATTTGGTCAGCTTATTTACTTTCACCACTCAGTCTTGCTTACATAAATACACCAGGGAGTTTATATCTCTGTCAATCCAACTGTTGTGTAATCAAGATGCATTACTTGGTTGGAGCAAGGGAAACTGTGACCCAGTTAAAACAAGGTCTCTCCATAAATGAGTGACTGATCGACATTGGGTACTGCTTCCATAGAGTCAAGATGCAACAAATGAAAAATGAAAAAAAAAAAAAAAAACACTAGTCCCTTGCTTTCTCCTTATAACTGATAATAGTGCTTCCTTCAACTGAATAGTGTTCAACTGTTTGCTGAGATAGGCTGGGGTGGTGTTATCCCCACAGTGGAAAGAAGATAATGAGGAGATTCGGCAAGACGAGGGTACTAGGGTGAAGTTGCCCATAGTGTTTTAAAATGACTAATGACTTAAGTTAGCATTTGTAAAGACGATTGCAAAGAAACTGATCCCTAGTCAATAGTAAGGGGCAATTTCACCCCAGCAATAATAGGGAGGGAGGTAGCAGGGAGAGTTTGGGGTCAGAGGGTGGTTCTGCTCAGCTAACGGTCAAAATGGTCTCCAGTAGCTCTGGTTTGAGGAGGGCAGGGCTCTTTCCACCAGCAGCTGCAATGTCCGCCTGCACAGCCGCATCCCAGGAAAATGTGAGCAGAGCTGCAGGGACCTAAGAAAGAGAAACAGGTACACTTTTATATACAGTATTCCATTATCATACTACATTTGCATCACCGCTCTCCAGATATACAACTACAAAGTTGAAACTGTCACCACATTAAAACAGAGATGAGCTCATACAAATATTTTTCAAATGCACAAATCACATACAGTAGAGATCTTAAAGCAGATAATCAGGACTCTACAGATACATGTAATTATAAGGCACTTAATAATAATAATAAGAAGAAGAAATACTTTATTTGTATAGCACTTCACAAAACTACAAAATTACAGGCAATAAAACTATATAAAAGCCAACAAGATAAACAGTAAAAGTAAGTTAGAAAGGAATATAGAAATACAGTAGGAAAAAGTTAAAACTAACTTTCTGTTTTATGAAGTCAAGGTGCCACCTTAATAGGGACCCTGCATTATGTTGGCCAGTGTGTTTAGTGGATTCTGGTTTTGACTCACCAAGTTACATTCTGCGAGGGCTACTTCTTCAGTCTCTTGTAGTTTTTGCCCTCCAGGAACAATGAGCTCAAAGGGCTGCCAGCCATCCACCAGGGACTCCCGTACAAACCGGAACAGCACCGGCACCCGGTCCCAGGCATAAAAGGTTCCTGGTGTCACAGATAATGTTAACTGGTTACTGGGCTGCTCAATTCCATTTCCACAGGGTTTTCATCAAAACTCATCATGCTATGTTTTAGACAAAAAAAAAACTGACAAAACTAGTTCTTCTTTTCAATATATTAAAAGAAATTGACAAAAAAAGGCAGATTCTACTTTGTCTATGTTCTGACCGGATTTAAAAAGCATGCAGACCCTGACCTTGCAACAGGTTTCCATCAGGCAGTCTGATTCTTAGCAGAGTGTAGTTGTATTTCCTCCTCTCCCTCTGCTCCTCCTTCTCCCTCATGGCCTTGGTACGCAGCATGGCATTCTTCTCCACCAAATCGCTCCTGACAAACATACACACAAGAAAAGCTGGTCATTCCTGTGCTGGGTCTCTCAAAATGTTGTATTCCTTGTGAGAGTGGCCAAACACCACCAGATATTGTTAAGATTAAGTCCCACTTTCAAGCTGCACCACACAAATTAAAATCCCAATATTACAGATTTGTTCTTAAGACTTACTCCTGGCACTCCTATTTAGAACAAAATGTCTATGACAGTAACATTGTGCTGACCTAGTTTGCTCTGCGAGAAATCTCCTTTTTCCTTTCATTCTATCTCTACCCCATTACACCTTTCACACTGAACTATTAACTGGGAAAGCACACGGTTCAACCATCAGTGTGAAAGGGTCGACCCTGGTAAGTCACACAACAACTCTAATCAAGATCAGAGTTGAGGGTTGAGCAATGTCTGGAGCATCGCCATGTTGCATACAGAATGAAACCATGTCTGCTTTTAATGTTATAAAGTGACAGCCCAGAAGAAGAAGACACAATTGTGTACATGGGACCGTGAAAGAAGAATATAAATGTAGCTACTATAATTTAGGTAGAACTTCCACTGCCAAAGAGTCTGTACTTCTGCTGTTGCTCCTTCTTGAGCTCCTCCGCTGTCAGGTTGTAGAACTCTGGCGGCAGCTCAAAGCGTGTAGCATGAGGAGAAGGTCTGAACGCTTGAGGTTGTCTGTCCAGTTGAGCTCTGACTGGCTCTCCTCTCTGGAGACGATCCCTCCTCTCCTTCATCAACTCTAGGGCATCAGCATTCTGCTCTGGCAACACCAGGAACTCCTCTTCCTCCTCTGATCTCCAGCAAAGGCGTACATGAGTGAGAGGAAGGAGTCACTGACTGTTTGTGCGTATAAGAAAATTATTGTGTTTGCCAGGTGCAAGGCTGTTGACAATAATATATTAAAAAAAAAAACATCAACACAGTTTACCCATGAAATGAGCAGAGAGTGCATCAGGGTGAATTTACCTTGCCCCTCTACAGGAAGCATGATGCTCTCAAAGCCCAGGGCCTGCAGGAACTCTCTGGTGCCTTCAACACACCGCACTTTCTCCTGGAGAAAAGAAGAGAAGTGAAAGTAAAATCTTTAAAGTTTTTTTCTTTCTCCCCTCATTCATAAAATCTTACATAAAATCTTTGATAAGCATTCACAGTCTATGATTTAATACGACTAGAAAAGGGTCAAAGGATATGAAACAACAGAATGGACAGAGAATACTGTGGTCCGTATTTAGCAGAGCCTCACCAATATATCAATGTGCCAATATTATCAGTTTACATATGGCATCATAAATTATGATTACAATTTGTACATTTATTGTGCACAAGAGCCATAAGAAGACAACAAATTCCCCAAATCAATGTGCATCTTAGAATTCTAGTTGATAATTTGGTTTGGAAAGGGGTTATGATGAACACAATGAAGAATGCCACAAAAATAAATTACAACAATTGCAACATGTCAGTAACCCCCACCCAAATTATTGGTATTGAGCCCAGAAATACTGTATTGGCTGGACACTTATATTTAAAAATTCAAGTTTCAGGCATACCTGAAACACCTTGTTGCTGAGTTTAATCTTCCTGTATTTTTCTTCTGTGGGATTCTTACATATATTTTCAATGTACCTGTGGGGAACACAGTAAGAGTGACATGAAACAATGGTATTTGTAAAATATGAAATTAATGAAGGTGTTAAATTATAGGAAGATACTACAAAACAGGTCAAAGACAAAATCATGATTTCAAAGTCAGGCTGAGTTTAAAATAAGTGTACAACTATCATTACCATTATCATCATCATCATCATCATCCAGTGTCTTACTTGCTAATAATGTCCACAGCAGCCTTTACTTTCTCTCTGTCCTTGTTAAAGGTGTGGATCATCATAACAGAGGCCTCCACTGCATCCTCTTCAAACCGCTGACAGTAATAAGACATGTTTCATTGAAACTACTCTAGAGAACCACATTCCTCAATGTATTTCAGATCATGTCACAAAAAGCTTATTGTGCATTACTGAGCTACTATGGTTTACAAATAAATTCCAATTTGAGGTAAAATTAGAGCATGTAACAATATCTTTACCATCCGACCTACCATGAAAATCGCCTCTTTAATGTGTACTTCCCTCTCACTCTTAGTTAAAGTGGCTCCAGTTAGTGGACAGGTGAAATACACACCTGACACTGAGAGACAGGCAAGATCCTTCACTGGCACTTTGAATCCCTGGAGAGAATTGTCATTTACAATATTATTATAATATTATAAGCCTAAATAGACTCTTTGTTCAATCAGTCTATGTAGTGGTATAGATCAGTAGGGAGCATGAACACCCAAGGGATGAAATATTCCCAAATGGTCTCCAGAAAAAAATCTAATTTTACCCATACCTTCCTTAGCTAACATGCACAATATAATATTATATTTAAAGAATAGGTGTTATGATTATAGGTTGTACTACACCAACTTTTATCACTATACCTGTAGGCAGCAACATGTGCATCTAAAATCTAAAAATGGCAACATTTTGTCAGATGGGAGTCACTGCCCAAAATTCTCAGATGAGATCCTGTGCCAAATACGCATCTAACTGGGGGTCATTTTAGCATGCCTGACAAGCTTACTTAAGTCACAGTAATAATTACCTCTGCTGCAGTTGCCTTTTCCTTATCGGCCAGTGCAGCAGCCTCTGCCTCGAGCTCTCTTTTCACTACAACGGAATATGGAAAATCAAACAATCACATGTCTTTTCCAGTAACTTCTTTTTTTAACATGCCAACATAGTCATAACTGGTGCATCAGTTATTATAGACAATGACAATCAATACAGAATGTTGAAAAGCACAGGGAACTTCAAGACTATCAGAACTATGCCTCCTCCTCCACAAAACCAAAAGCCCTCTGCTCACCACTACATGTGAAAATTCAGTAGTCAAAGCAAACATGTCCACTCAAACAACCAGAAAGTAATGTGAACAGTTGAGGGAAGGATTTCAACTCAGAGTAAGTTTGTTTACAAGGGTTTAGAGCTACCACAAAAAATGAGCCAAATTATTTACACGTCTTACCCTGGTTCCTGATGGCGTCGTGTGAAGTGTGGACCTTTGGCCGCTGCTGGTGTTCAACCCTGGCCAGGGCTGCGGCTCCTGCCCTCTGGGATCCTTCAGTGGGTGCATGGCGAGGTTTGGCACCATGACTGCTCTGCACCACTTGGGACTTGGTGCTATAATGTGTAATATGTACAGAGGACAGGACGGGTGAGAGGTGAGATAGGTAATGGTATATGTGAGAAACCTGGTCAATTTGGTGTTAACCATGCAGGCGAAACAAAAACACTAGGCTATACTATGATCTGGCTAGCTATGCTATTTCATACAGAAACGGTAAGGTTGGTTCAAATAAATTTAAGATAGCTCACTAACGCCAGCTAATGTAGATAAGTTAAACTGGCAGGGCTATTTTCTGTTGGGTGGGTGGGTGATTAACGGTACAATTACTTAACTTTAGAGTATTAGCTTCTTTAGGGATTAACGTTATGCTGGAATCACAGGGACGCCTCCCGCTATGATAGCTAACCTACGTATTATATAACCCAGTTTCTAACGTTAGCAACAGCTAACTTAACCGCTAGCTAATAAATTAATGTTATATGACCTGACCAATATTGTCCTAGTTAGTTTCCCGTTATGCTAACAGCCAAGTACTGACGTTACACATTACTAACTAGCTAAGCTAACCTACGTTAGCAAACGTTAGAAAGCTACGTAGGTCTAGAACGGTTGAGAAAAGTTTGCTATTTGCCTGGTGTCGTCTGTAAGTTTCTTCCCAGGTCCTGCGGTTTTGAATTTCATGTCCTTCTTAATGTCATCAAAAAACTTCTTCATTTCTTTTAGCTATCACGGAAAAACACAGATGGGTGAAGAGAAGCTCACTGACGTTAGCTGGGACGGCCAAAACAAAATAATGCATATAACAGAGCCGTTGTACTAACCAGAATAACAATAAATTTAGACTTCCTGTTTAGCCTTCAAAATAAAAGCAGCAACGTTCAAATATAGATTTAAACAAATGTATTTGTATTTGATCATCAAACCCCATATATCACAACTCAGATTGATGTTTGATGTCATAACTACTATACTATACCGTAACTTGGCATTTTTAACTGTAAAGGCTGCATATAATATGCATATATAGTAGTAAAATGAAAATAATTTAAAAGAAAAATGCTTGAAGTGTTTTGCAGGTGCAAAAACAATCAGGTGGCTAAATAATTAGATATGAAGTTAACCAGTCAAAGGTCAGATCTTTGGGGAGGACTTTGAGTGGCTACCATGAATAGGCTATAGGTGAGAAACCTGGTCAGTTTGGTGTTACCCATGCAGGTGAAAGAAAAACACTATGCTGTGATCTAAGGAGACCTCAGAGGACCTCATGACGTGAATGTGGATCAGTGTGGAGAGCATTTAACACAACAGTTCTAAGAAGAAAAAAAAACTAGTAAAAAAAATTGTGGATTTATTCAAAAGAAAAATGCTTTTATTCTGAAAAGACAAGACCGGAATGCTTGTTCTTGTTCTGGCTGTGGAACCAGCAGCTGACTGCAGAAGAAACCTGCTTTATACATCATGTCGCCCCCTCGTGGTTTGGTCCAAACCTGACTATGAAAAGAGGACAAAATAATGATTCCAGGTGCTATTTATTTCCTAATAGCTAATTGGATTTTTTTATGAGATGCATGGACTGGCTGGATAAAAGTTTACCGTGTTCACTGTCCTCACTTTGTTTTATTTTCCCATGTTTATTTTCACTGTTAGACCGTTTAGAAGTGGCTGCTCACCTGTGAGCCACTGAAAATGTAGGGAAACCTTACACCTGTCATTCATATTTTATGAACAACATATCCCTTCTTGTGAGCTACTGCAATGAACAGATTTGTAACATCATTTAAGAGAGAACATTTGTAACTGTTAAAGCATTTTTATGTCTCATCAGAGCTAATCAACTGATCTATTACTTATCAGTTCCACATAATCCATACACCACATTAGATTGGTGTACAATTTAATTATAGCATACCTTTAGTGTTCTCGTGCAGTGTGTCGAAACTCTAACAAAACACCAAGTTAAACCGTAGCCAATGAAGACAGAGTCGTAGTAAACGTGACTATTTACTGTCACACTTCCCCATTAACATGCTGGTGAAAACTGTGAATAAAACAATACAAAAATATTCAGTGTCTGTGTTCTTAGCTAAACATTACATTGTACATAGCTGAAAATATGAATATACATTGCTGTCTTGTTTGTACACAATTGTAAATAAGCCCGTTTTTAAATAACTTATAAAGCATCATTTTTAACGAAATCATTACTAATATATTATCTTTAACATGTCTAATGTCAGCAGGGTGGTGTAGTGAATAGGAGACCCTGGCTCTAAGAGTAAATCTAGACTACTACAGCCTTCTTAATTTCCTGACATACATTGACTATGCCACGGCATATTGACATTTGTTTTAATAATGAAGATTAATCAGACTGGAGATTTAGTTAAACAAGCTGCTCTGGGAAATAATTGTACGAGTTGAGTTAAACCTCAATGGGCGGAGGCTCTCTTGCTACTACTAGCCCATGATTTTTAGTTTCCTCCAACCACGCATTAGACTTTCAACAGTGGACTTCAAAATCGATAAAGATGATCAACAATTTTAATAGTTCTGCAAAAAAATGTTCCCATCACTTGTACATATAGGTGAAAAAGTACAAATCTACTTCAATGTGCTACTAGTCGTATTTACGCCTTCCGAACTCGGCGAAGGAGTTTAAGGCGTTGTTTCTACGCACTGACGTATATGTCCCTCCCTTGTATTTGTGAGCCCACTCCACCCGCTCCCAGCGCCGGTACTGCCACGTCAAACGTGACGAAGCAGGAGGTGTAGTCGGGGGAGGAGTCACCGTATCAAGCACAAGAACCTCCACTCATTTACAGGCATTAATGGTCATAAAGCCAAGGGCGGCTGTTGCAAAAGGTGAGCTTTGACTACTTCATCCATGTTACCTTTTTATCTTTTCAGCGAGCTACGCCATAAAATGTATTTATTCTATCGTTAGCTAGATAAATGAGTGTGTTCGGTTTAGTCACTGCCGCCTGCCACTCGTGTGCTGCTTCTGCTGGAGATACTTCATATTAACGTTAGCAGCTTGCGGCATTGGTTGACAGATAATTTGGCCACGGTTATTGTGAGTCGTTGAGTAATAACAGTCTGTTTCACTGCCTCCTGCTAACGCGGGAAGCTTCCGTGCTACAAGTGAAGTGAGACGTCCCGGTTGTGTTTTCTGATTATGGTAGGATGACAGCAGCTACTCTACATAGGCTGTCAAGATTTCGAGCAGCTGGCTAGTAACCGCCAAGTCACAAACTGTACGACACATTTAAACTACGGGTCAGAATTATATCATGGTTATACTGGACTGCCAGCAATTTCATGTAAGTGTATGAGGCGGCTGATTGGCGGAGGTTACAGCAGCCCTCCACTGTACCAGCATCCCATTGAGATGCTATGAGTTCAGCTACAGTAATGTAACGTTCATGATTTCCTTGTCCAGCAAATCTTTCTGGGTTTGGGCCCATAGAAAGAGAGTAATGGTGCAGCCATTAGCTTCTATTTCAATGGAGGTTTAGTCTACAATTCCAGGTCTGAATGTGTATATTAGTAATTGCCAGTGATGCTGGGAGTCTCCTCATGTTTTCACGCTATTAACTAACCAGTAATGCAAGTCTATTAGCCATCATTCATCAAACTTTTTCCAACTGTCTCGGATGTGTATTTCAGTTTGACAGAGATAACTGAAAGCCCAGTAATCATGGACCGAGGCACCAGCAGACTTGTCCAGAGGTTGGCTGAGGCCGGCCAGTCTCACCTCCTGCAGTTCTGGGATGAGCTGAGCCCTGAGGAGCATGCCAGCATGACCCTCGACCTGGAACCAATGGACTTTCAGGAGATAAATGGATTCTTCAAGAACGCCATGGCGATGTCCAGCAGCAGTAAGCATGAGAAGATGGACGCCCGCATGGAGCCTGTACCCAGAGAGGTGCTGGGTAGCGTGACAAGGGACCGGGACAGTCTCAAAGACTGGGAGGTAGAAGGTGAGTTCTATCGAAGTGTTTCTGTGTTTCATATTGTTATCAATTGAGCCCTAGTGTTTTATATTTATTTGATTGGTATACTACATGCTATAAGGAAACAACAAGGGGCAGTCATTTTTGGCAATGTTGGGTTTTATTGTATGTACTATAATGTTTATAGTAGGACAGAATGTGTGGACATTAACCAGTTGTAAAGGATTTACTGGGATCAGATTTGTACAAATTGCAACCCTAGAGGAGGTTAAAACATGACATGGCAACCCTGATGTTGAGACCGTTGACATGGTTCAGCGGGTGTCCTGAATATTGTATTATTGATATTTTAAAACAGTTGATTTCAAGAGGGAGACACACACAAAGGCAGTCTTTCTAATTAAACCTTGTGTAATAGTTAATTGAGAATGTTAAGGATGCAGCCAACCTACATTTTGGACCATTGAGAGCTGCCTAATAGTCTGCTGTGTCTTGTATAAACTCACAAACCATTACCGGTTCCAGCCTCCTGCATAGATGTGTTATATGAGAAAGTCAGCTTGCGTTATTCGTTATGCTATTGCAATCCCCCTTCCAGCGGGGGCTCTGGCCATTTAGCCGGCCTGTTTGAAAAGTTCTCCCCCAAGGGAAGACTACAGTGGAGGTGGGCAGCAGAGAGCATCTGGTTCTGGTTTGGGCCTGACGTAAAGAGAGTTCATGCTTGACCCTGATGAGGTCACTCAGCTCTGTGTCAGTGCTTATAAAATTGTGTGAGCAGGGTGTGTGTGTGTGTGTGTTTTGGGGTGGGGGTGGGGGTCAAAGTCTAGCAGACCCACCCAGTCTACTGGCATGTACCCTGTCTGCACATAGCAAGAACGTGGCACATGAGTTCACGTAGCAACAGTTTATCTAAGATAAACTAGAGTGATCCATAATAAAGTGATCTGTAATCAAACAGTTGGTTTCATTTCAGTCCTTGTTGTGTGTGCAAATTTATTATGCCACATTGCCCAAGTCCAGGAGGACCAGCCATAATAATTTTTATCAGGATTTATTGATCAAGATTTTGTTGCTCAAGTCTGTTGTTGTTTATCTTCAGTGTCGTGGGTTCGATCCCCACATAGTGTCAACTATCACCTATGTAAGTCGCTTTGGTTAAAAGTGTCTGCTAAATGACTGTAATGTAAAAATCTTAGTCTGTTTTTTATCGAGGTGTCTTTCCAAGGATAACCAGAATGCACTATGCACTTCTATCATCATAAAGATATCTAGGCCTAGATATTTAATGTCTTAGCTAAACTTATATTGTAAACAATCTTATCTCAATCCTACTATTTGTGATAATTCAGACTCTTGTGGCCCCCTTAGGTCTGCACTGCATTTCCCAGAGTAAAGTGGCTGTGCTGCTGCTGGCTGGGGGCCAGGGAACCCGGCTGGGGGTCTCTTACCCCAAAGGGATGTACAATGTCGGGCTGCCTTCCCACAAAACCCTCTTTCAGATCCAGGCTGAACACATTCTGAAGCTGCAACAGTTGGCTGAGCAGAAGCACAAAACCAAGTGCTGTATTCCCTGGTAAGGCTTCTTGGCTGAAAGTAATATTACGTTTTGGAGGGTTATGTAGGAAGTATTCACTAAAGCATTTTAGTTTCACTCTGTCAAATCTGATCTCCGTTTGAGAAAAGTTACCGAATCTAAGCCTTTCAAATCTTGAGTCTATTTCTGATGAGCAGTGTAACCATTATGCTCTTCTTCTGTGTGGTGATGATTAACTGGGTCAAGTCATTGTCAGCATCAGAGAAATGTCAGTCAAGGAAGTTGTTTTCCAGGAAGGGGATTAAATCTCCTGTGGAGTAGATCCCGGGGCTTCTTGGAACATTTTAACGATGGTGATGCCAGGAAGGCAGTGGAGTGCATTGAGCATTCAGGACAGGGTTGTTGGGGCTCACAGTTACTGTAGATGATGTCACAATCACAATGTTGTTATTGTCTGTCATACACTTTTACTTTCTATCTTTCTGGCTTTGGTGATGTCTGCTATGCTGTCAGTGGAGTTGTTGTGAATAAGAGTAAATGATGTTCTCTAGCATCTCAAACCAAGAACACACTTTTATTTTTATTTGCTCAGAAGGATTGTATGCATGCTCTTTTTCACATACTTCATTCAAATGAAAGAAAACAAACAAAAGACACATGAATCAATAACAAATGACTTCTGTATTCCCTCCAGGTACATCATGACCAGTGGCAGGACGATGGACTCCACCAAGGAGTTCTTCTCACGGAATAACTATTTTGGCTTGAGCAAGACCAACGTCATCTTCTTTCAGCAAGGCATGCTGCCAGCCATGGACTACAATGGCAAGATCATCCTGGAGAGCAAAGGCAAGCTCTCCATGGCGCCTGGTAAGCTAGTCGGGATTTGTCAGTTTTGGCTTGACTGGCAGTATAGTTTACTTTACGTTTCTTGCCAAATGGAATTCTTGCATTTCAAGTGTGTGTGTTTGTGTGTCAGATGGTAATGGGGGCCTGTACAGAGCGCTGGGCAACCAGGGTATCGTGGACGACATGGAGCAGAGGGGGATCGAGTTCATCCATGTCTATTGTGTAGACAACATCCTAGTCAAAGTGGCCGACCCAGCCTTTGTTGGTTTCTGTGTGCAGAAGGGAGCGGATTGTGGAGCGAAGGTTAGTCAGTCTCACAGGTCTTCTCTCTTACTCCTTCTCTCTCTTTTCTCTATTCCTCTTTTTGTCTGCTTCAGGGTCTCTGGAGGACCTTAAAGGGCCTTGAATGTGTTAGATACAGTCAGATACAACCTCTGAGCCTACAATTTCAAATATCTTAATGTTGATTTTTCACTTTTGTCATGAGAAATCACCCATCCTGGTCAGGAAGACCAGTAGTCTGACAGGTCCACTAATTCCCAGGTCCACCTTTTACATGTAACAAAACTGGCTTTAAATTTTATTCTAACTAGCATTAAACAGGTCCTAAAGTTTTTAATCTAATTTGTGGAAACTTGTGCTTTCTCTTCCATCACATGCCAGAAATTATGAAAAGTGAAACTAACAAAGGTAGGTAAGGTAGTCGGGTAAAGCAGTAGACCTATCATTCCAGTAATAAAGTTATTTCATGATGTTGATGCCTTGATTGAGGGCACCTGTAACACTGATATGCCCAGGGTTGTATTTCATCACACCAGGAAGTAATGATATTATTGCAAGGATCTTTTACAGCTTATTAAATTAAAATATTGAACAAAACAAGCGTGTGAACACTTGATAGCAAGTGAACAAACTACAAAGTCAATCAAGCCATGACAGTCAGCACTCAGGGCTCTGATCCGGTCTCATCAGTCTGCCCTTTTAAACTCCAGGAGGTCCTAAAGAGTGACTGATGTTGCCTCCTTGTGTGTGTGTGTGTGTGTGTGGCGCGGGCGTGTGTGCGCGCTGACCATGCCTGAATAAACAGGCGTGGTCAGTTTGCTGTCAAAACACTGGAGCTGTCAGTTTCTAAGCAACTGCGCTTCCTGTGACTCACCACTGGGTGGGGCTGTAGGCCTTGTTGTTTCCTCCTGGAACATTCAGCTCTACATGGGGTATCAACAGACTTGTTTTGTTCATAAAATTCAATTTAGCTTTCTAGGAACTTTGAGGATTTTCCCCTTTTAAGTAGGCAATGCATTTAGTCATTTTCCTTTTATTATAACTTGATCTTGAGCTACTTCATTGATGGGCGGGAGAAAAAGACCTGGCTCCTTGCAATACAGGATCTGGGTTTGGTTTGTCACTTAAAATCTCTGCCCAGATTTTCTCCTCAGCAAGAGAATGCTGGCCCTCTCTACCTTGTGGTATCAGATAACATGAGTCTGATGTATAGATCCCCCCTTTTCCTAAACAATTGCTTTGGACAGAGTGTTTCACTTGAGGGAGAAAAGAAGTTTGCAGGGTACAGTGGTTAAATAGGACTTAACTGGTTTGTCTGAGCAAATAAATTGACACATCATAAACTACTGTGTCAGGGCAAGGCAGTTGTTTATTTAACAGTTAAACTAGGTTTTCTTTCTTTTTTTTTTCCTAAACCTTCCAATTTTATATGGATATTTTGTAATATGCATCAGCACAGCAAACAGGAGGCACCACTCTGAGTTGTTCACACTCAAAATTGTGGGGATCTACCTGACAAAAAACAGGTCTGTCAACTTGAGGTGAGCTTAGGAATCTGGAGGTTTAGTTTTAATTTTGTCTAGCCAGTTTTGTCCTTTTTAATTATTACCCGAAAGGTCTGTATTTTTCCAGCCTCTCTCACGTCTCTGTTGGATATCCAGAAAACGTGTTTGTCCTGCCGAGATTCCTGACTTCATGCGGTCTCTCCGCTCTCATTCTCAGTTACGACGACAGACAGAGAAAGACACTGATGGGTGGAGATCAAATTGAAAACACAGTTTGAAGATTGCGCAAGGGCCATGAAATATTCAACTGTGGGACTGAAGATCATCCACAACCCACTCTTGCTCGACATTATGAGTTGTGCGGTGGAGCAGGGATGGTCAGATCAGAGAGCAGAGACCCACCCTCCCATCATAAATTACTGAGCCCTGCTGCAGTTTATGTGGCTTCCCCCTCCCCCCACGCCTCCCTTTTCACCAACCCCCTCATCAAGACTCAACTCTATAATTAGGAACCAACAGATGGGGAGAGGGTTTTTTTTTTCATTCAGTGCAGGGTTAACTTGCTGGATATATAAAGTGGAATACACTCAAGAAAACCCCGTCTTTTCAGTTTTTGAATCTTGCCTTAATATAACCGGCATGATATGATGGGAAGTAGACAGGTTTTCTTTTCAAGCACTCTAAGTAGACCTGCGTTGATGTTTTTCTTTTTTTGCACTCCCTAATTTTCAGCCTCAAATTTTTGGCCTATATGTCTCCAATGCAGGATTCTCATGTACCTTTTTAAGTATTTTGATTTTGAAAGACACATTTCACCTCTCCCCCATGTTTTACTAGATCTTTTGAAAAGTGTGAAAGTAATTATAAGTGTTGCTTTTCACACACATTGGTACAGAAAGTTCCTGAAGGTTTGGAAATAAGTAGCCTGAAATGTTTATTTGATTTATTAAAACGTGTTATACTGGGGCAGCAGGGCGGTGTACTGAGCCGGGGACTTACCAGATGATCTTATCGTATTGGTGCGTATTGTATCGACATTAAGTAATGGTTATTATTTTTATTATACCATTAAAACTAACATCTGGATTGCATGTGAGTAGTTCAGTGTCTACAGTTTTTTTTGGTTTACAAAGTACTGCCTTCTTGAAATTACATTGTAATAATAAGTCTTCTTGTGACATGTTTTGCAGGTGGTGGAGAAAACCAACCCGACAGAAGCAGTGGGCGTGGTCTGTAAGGTGGACGGGCGTTATCAGGTGGTCGAATACAGTGAGATCACTTTGACAACTGCTGAGAAGCGCAGCGCTGACGGCCGTCTGATGTTCAACGCCGGAAACGTCGCCAATCACTTCTTCACCCTCTCCTTCCTCAAAGACATAGTACAGTAAGGCTGACACACAATGCACATATGTACCTATTCACTTTTAGGCTTCTGTTTGCTCTTTTTCCCTGGGAATTTGTTTGTTATTTTGTATTTGTGGTAATGAGAAGAGTCGGGGAACGTCAATATAAAGGTGCAGCAAGCAACCAGTTTCCTCTCTGTCGCTTTACCTCAATCTCTGTCTCTGTCTCTCTATCTCAGGACGTACGAGCCTCAGCTGCAGCACCACGTGGCCCAGAAGAAGATCCCATATGTGGACACACAGGGACAGCTAATCAAACCAGACAAACCAAACGGGATTAAAATGGAAAAGTTTGTCTTTGACATTTTCCAGTTTTCCAAGTGAGTTGCAGTAATTTTTCCATGCAGGGCACTAGCGCATGTGTGTGTGCGTGTGTGTGCTATTAGCAGGCAGCATCTCACCTCCAATCAAGTGAGAGGTGCTAAGACAGGCATAGAAGTAAGATGAATAGAACGAGTATCTATTGCACCTTCTTAAATGTGGCTGGTTTGCATGTAGTCTACTGACAGGCTTCCCTCCCTGGGATCTCACCCATTCCGCCATTCATGCATCCATCCATCCATCCATCCTTTTTCCTATCCCCATCCCTATTCCACCAACCCCACCCCTACTGTGGCTCCAAGGTCCAGGAGACTCAGCCTGCCAAGCTCTCTGCAGGAGGATGGAGATTTACGAGCTGCTCCTTCATTCTACCTCCTCCAGATTGCATGACCTCAGCTCTGAGTCATGCTGCTACTAATAGAACTTTACATCTAATGAAAGGATTCCTGTACTGATTGACTGATGGAAGAAACGCAGTAGTCATGGCGAGGTTCCTTCTAGGTTTAGCCAATATAATCTAAACTAGAAAGGATGACGGATGCTTATTTCTACTGCTGAGGAACTGGATTACGGCCACACCCGGACTGGCAGAATCCAGATGGGCTGACTCGCTTTTCAATAGCAGGACCAGGTGTTTTATAAAAACAAAGGACATAACTTTCTTTAGCAGACAAAGACAATGCTTCTTTTTTATTTTAGATATTCACATTAGAAGTTTAATTGTGAGAGTGATGAATGCAGTGTTGTTTTCTGTAAAGGTTTCACACCGACTGTCTGTCCCGAGTCGGACAGATAAATAGATGGCCAGCCAGCCAGCCAACCAATCAAAGCAAAATATGCCAGGGCTGAATTTTGCTCCCAGTCTGATCCTGATAGTAGTGAAAACAGTCTCGTCATAAGAGTCTCTCTTATTTGCCAGCACCTTATGTGTTTGTCTGTTTGTGGGTTGTGCATGCTCATGCGTTTGTGTGTGTGTCCAACAGGACGTTTGTTGTGTATGAGGTGCTGAGGGAGGATGAGTTCTCTCCACTGAAGAATGCAGACAGTCAAGACGGTAAGGACACGCCCACCACAGCCAGACATGCCCTCATGTCCCTCCACCACCGCTGGGTCCTCAACGCAGGGGGCCACTTCATTGATGAGAACGGCACACGCGTGCCTGCCATACCCAGGTACATAGCCAACACACTACAAGGCACACACGTCATACACACCATGGCAAGAACACGCAAACATTATATGTGCTGAGTGAAGTGGCTCTTGTCTGTTACTGGTTCCTCACCCCCCCCCCTTCCCCACCACTCTTCACACTTTGTCTGTGTACATATGTATTGGCTTAACTTGAATTTTTTGCAGCCTCACACTCTCACTTCCCCTTCTCTCATGCTTGGTTTTGCCCCTGTGTGTCCCATGTAATGTTTCCAGAGACGGAGCAGCAGGCAGTGTCACAGATGATGGCAACATAAAGTAATTATCCCCCTGTAGTACTGAGTGCATGGTGACAGGGTTTTGGCTTTCTCTCACTGTCGCTCACTAGTGTCAACAGTATTACTGCCGATCCTTACATCCCCTTTCCTTCACTTCCACTGAACGGAGGAGTCTGGACGGGTAAATGCCAATCACAATCACCGTCAGTGGCCATGGAGGAAATGGCAGTGAGGATCGCAGTTATTAAGCTATTAAGAAACACAGTCCGCTCAGATTCCAGGTCAGATGTCATACAGTCCTGATCTTCTGTCCAATCGTTTCCCCCTCAGACGGTTGCTACTAATCCACAGAATATATTGCATGCTGGGTAATGGGCACCAGGAACGCTTTTTACGATGACGATTCTGCAATAGATGATGCCCCTGTTGATCCTGTTTTGTCTCTCCAATGGTGAAGGCAAGGCAAATCATCTTTACCGATCCATTGCTTGCCAATTTATCTTTGACTCTATGACTCTACTTCATTCAGGCTTCAAGAATGACTTAAACGAGCTTGTGATCCAATAGCATTCATGGTACCCATAAATGTTATTTATGATCTGTAGGGTGTAATACGTTGTAGTAACACTCTGTGTTCTCTTCCTCAATCACCTATTTCCTACATTCTCAACTATTGGAATGAAATAGTTGCTGTTTTGTGCTCAGCAGTGTATCTGAAGCACCTGTTGAATGATTGATGATCGTCTGCAATCAGTATCTAGAAATAAACAGCTTGAGTGATGGCAATATGGTGGAAAAGTCTCCCAGTGTGTCAAAGGACTGGGTGGAGCTACAACCACATTGCCTCTCATTCATCTGTTTATTTCTAGAGGAAGTCTCTATGGGTCAGAGGACTAATCACTGGTCATGTATGGGAATGATGAAACCCTAATGCTTCGCCTTGGAACTCTAATCACAAGCCACAGTAGAAGAACAGCTGGGTCACGGATTTACAGCTGCTTCTTTCAACTGTTGTCCCTCTGTCTTTCCAAGAGAGAATCACTCATCCTGCTCTTCCTTTTTTCTGTTCCTTTCTGGACTCGTCCCTTCCAACACAGCCTGAAGGATGGAACAGACCTGCCCATCAAATGTGAGATCTCCCCGCTGGTGTCCTACGGAGGAGAGGTAAGGAGGCGAGGCCTAACCATTTGAATGGAAACTCCAGATGTTTTTTCCTCCTTGAACTGATAGAAGCTATCAGGTGGAAATAATCAACTGGATGCCCATTAACAATGTCCTGATGATTTTGTTTCTTATTTTTCCAGGGTCTGGAAGACTTGGTGAGGGGACAAGAGTTTCGCCCCCCCCTGATGATCGACGAGAAGGGAGTCCACGAGCTGGTGAAGAATGGAGTGTAGAGAGACAGACAGAGAGAGAGACACAGAGAGAGAGACAGCCCAAAGATTAGCCTCGCTTTGTCTCTGTATTGTGGGAAGAAACTGTGATGCCATCGCTGTGCAATAATGCTGTGTCCTTGTGTTCTTTAAATACTGATGAGAGAGGCCCTCCTGTCCAAAATGAATGGCTCACTGAGCTGAAGTGTATTGTTCTACATTTCAGCGCCAGGTTTGTTTGCTTCTGTTTGTCTGCTTATGTTGACTTCATACTTACTCTTCCTTCATGTTTGTTTTGAAGAGCACTTGAACACCGCATGAGATGAAGGATGAAATCCCTGTTGTACTGACTGGATGAAGCAGTCTTCCGAACGCATCTATTTATTTTGCTTATGAGACTTATTTTTATATGGACTGATAGATGCTGTATAGGTGCAAATGACCATCTAGTCATTTTACCAAGTGATTGTTTTACATGGGCTTGCCACAGGTACAACATAGAACTGAGACAAAACTATCAGATGATTCTTAATAACATGTAATGAAGATACATGGTATGAACATGAGCTGTGGGGGGTATTTATAGCATCAGCTTCTGTCCTGCTTGTAATCAGTGAAAATAAGATACTGTTCAGCTTTAAGAGACACCGTGATTTCTTTTCTATCGTCTTTATTAAAGAAATTTCCTACTTGAAAGAGCGTAGTGTATGAGTCATCTGTTTGTGTGAATGTGCGTGCGCAACTATATATTTGTTGTGATGCAGTTGTACGTATAAATACTTTGAGAATGTGTGTTCGGTATTTCTTCTGACAAATCGGTGTACAGTATGTGAACGTGTGAGTTGTGCCTGCTGGGTGTGTTTTTTGCATTAGGGCTCCTGGTGACTTGAATCAGAGTTTCCAGCACATGGTTTATGTTTAAGATGGGCCAGAGCATGCTACACTGCTGCAGCTATTCAGGAAATATGCCTTGTGGCTCCTCTCAGTCTTCTTCTGACTCACTTCTCTCTCTTTCTCACTCTCCAACTCCATAATTGCATTATGATGTGAAAGACTGCAGTATAGGCAATTTAGTGCAAGGAGTCATACACTGCTACCTTTCAAAATGTCCTAATCTTTACACAGCAAGCATATGAAGTCTGAATCTGTTATAGATTCCACATCTGATTTTCTGTGTCTGATATTGAGTGAAGGCAGCTGGAGGTCATATTTCCATGCAAGTGGACAAAAAAAAATGTCTACCATTCAATTGCAGTAAATTCCTTCAAGCAATCATCAGCACAAAACCGGGGTACATCACAGTGAGCTGCAGGACAGTATGGTTTCCTCATCAGGCAACACTTTTCCACCTCAAGAAAACAGGGCAATT
The DNA here is from genome assembly GCA_900323365.1 of Monocentris japonica. NCBI lineage: Eukaryota > Metazoa > Chordata > Actinopteri > Trachichthyiformes > Monocentridae > Monocentris > Monocentris japonica. The sequence continues at coordinate 18,262 of OOFE01012250.1, read as the reverse complement.
CAAGCCTGTGATCATAATGTCACATGATGAACTAAACCTTCACAACTCTAAATTGCTTTGATTTCCATTGCCTGACGCTTCAGTCCACATCAGCAGCAGAACAATCTGTGATGTCATGAGAAGATGACCTCTCTCTGACATTTGACTCATTCTGTACATGGACATCCACAGCCTATGGATCTACGATTTTTACATTAAATCCATCTCATATCATTTTAAACTTATAAACTTGTTTTGATACCGTGAAAGAGCAAGAGTCTGACAAGTCTGTCACAATGCGATACAAAAACGACAGATTCACAACATTCACAACAGCAGTAGAAACATTGCCTTGAATTAGAGTTGCTTCAGCTTTCTAGCTGTCAAAAGAAAGGTTCTTTTCAAGAGGAGAAAATCTTTCTGATTGGGCATTGGATTCTGCTTTAATTGAAACCTTATGTGTGGCATGTGGAATTCTGGGACTTTGGCATGCACCCAAGAATCCTCAGAATGTGTTGGTTTTTTTCTCCCTCTCTCTCCCTCTTTCTCTCCTCTCCCTCTTTTTTTTCCTATTTGCAGGGGTGTCTTACATCAGCCCAGTGAGACCTGGTGAAGGCGACTGACGGACGGACAGAGAGAGAGGGAGAGAGAGAGAAGGGCTTGGATTGTAACGTCCAGCCGTCCGACAAAGTGACTCACTGGAATACTCTACAGCCATCTCTGAGCAAATGGTCTGAAAGGAGAAACAACTCAGAAGTAAGTTATCCTTTTCTTAGTTGGTCTGCTATAACACTTCGTCCTTTTCTGTCCATTTTATATCACTGTTTGGACTTCTAACCCTGATCTGAGGGATGCTTGACATGTGTTAATACCTCAAGGTTTAATCTAAGATTTTCACTGTGTTGGGGCCCGTTGCACATTTGAACTCCATGTACCTTTTGTGGGAAGTAGCTGCTGTTTGCATGGCAGGCTAGAATAGAGGATAGCAGAGTGGTGCAATGCCCTGCCAGGTTCGAGCTCCACTCTGCTCTGCTGCAAATCCAGCTGTTTCACACAGAAGCCATTACATACTGTTTTACTTTGCTGTGGTTGGCTTAAAATGTGATTAAGGCTCATTCCTCTCTTTAAACAGCTTTTCACTTTAAATAATGGTCAGGGGTTTAGATTGAAAAAATAATAAAATAATATTAGAGAATAGAATTAGAGTTTAATCTCTTCAACTCGTGAACGCTTTACTTTCATTCTATACATACATTGAATTCAATATCTTCCCTAATAAGTTCAAATAATATCGTTGTCTGAGCTAAAATGTCTGAAGTGTAATTCTGGCTAGCTTGAGGTTTGACTATCTGCTACGTTGTGCAAATGTCTACCTTCCTATTGTGCAGGGTGACATTAAGCATTCCTTTTATTTTCTAAAAAAGAAGCGTAACTAATGTAAAAATTGTACATCTCTTTTTCACTGTCGTGCTTCAAGTTCAGACACTAATTTTGCTTGCTTTGTTGTGGCGGGATAGTCAGTAGTTTGTTTTGGAAAAGTTAAGCAACTGTGGAAATTCCTGATCGCTCATTTATGGCTTCTTGGATTCCCCTGGAGTTTACTGTTATCGACTGAGCATATCAAACCAAACGGTGAACGTTTGTGTGTTACAGCTTTAAAAAAAAAAAAAAGCTTAAATAGATTTCAGTCCCTAGAATACACATCCTCTTGTGTCATGGAGGTGGTATGTATGTGCTTCAATGTTATGAAGGTGTTACGTAGCTGGTATGTAGGTGGTATGCAGGTATCCTCCTGTGGTATGTGAGTGATAGATATCCACACAGAGTCCTCTTTCAACCTTGTTGTAGTGGCGACACGTTGAAATGTAGCTCTACCCAAAAGAGTTATCTAAAGAATCATTTCAGAGCATGCACAGCACTAACATTTGCACCGGCAGGCAACAGCCTGAACAATCTAAACAGCAGATTCATAAAGAAATGTTGCTGAGTCAGTAGATTGGTTGTTATGAAGAGGTCAAGGTGGTGAGTCTGTTATGTGACTCTAATGTCATTCTGGGAAGTGTGTGGGTGTGCATGTGACTATGCGGACAAAATAACTTTGTGTTCACATGTGTGCTTGTATGTGTTTATTTATGTGTCTGTACACATGGAGGCCCTATGTTTTCATTTGTCTTAAAGTTGTAATCTTATTGCCAGTAATAGCTGATGCTGACAGATAGGTTCACCACCAGTGATGCTGCTTATTGTGTTGAAGGCCCCTATAGTCAGACTGCACTGACTTTTGTCACTTGCATTCAAAAGAAAAATCCATCCTAAAACACTTTTAACATTGTGTTTCAGTTGTCATTGATCTTGCATTTCTGGGGCCATTTTGTAGTTTGGTGCTGTATTTTTCTTATTCCCACGGATAACTGGCCAAACGTAGACAGTGTGATATCAGGTCAAGATATTTCCAGCGCAGCTACAATGGAGTTTAATAACACAAAAATGTTAAAATATCTAAAACATCAACTGTAAACTGTAAAGGTAGCCTCAATAGACCATAATGCCACGACATGACAGCCATGTTTTGTTTTCGAGTAAGGAGCACAACACTTGCGTTTTCTTGACTGAAAAAACTCTCTTGCTCTTACTACTTACTAATACTATGTAATAATCGCTATCGCTGTTGCTATTGCACTCTCCAACTACATGTATCGAATGCAACAAGTTCACGCCCCTTCTCTGAGGGTTGTTGAAAGGCATTCTGGGAAATGTGGGAACTCACCAACTGAAGTAGAAGTAGACGACGCAGGCTGAGGGAAAGTGGGTACATCAAAATGGCAAATTACAACTTTTCATCACAAAATAACTCCTGGAACATGTTGAGCATCATGAATTGATGATGTAAGACTGTCCAAGGGTGGAATTTTCCCTTAAAGTCATTTCAGTGTTGTTGTACCATTGTACCATGGATGGGTGGATAGGAAACTAGCGGGAATTGTATGAAATGTCTTAGGTGGATTTTTAAAGGAGAGTGGACAGTCCGCTTTTATTTCTTCAGACAGTTGGAAAGAAGAGAAAGAGACCCAGTACCCAGTATCAGGGTACACTTGAAATCTGATATTTGATGCACACATAAACACATACATATGCTGAAAAACAGAGAGAGAGAGCAAGAGAGAGAGAGAGAGAGATGTCTGTTGCGGTGGCTAGAGGGGCCCAGAGTCGAACCATACTAAGAGTGTGTTGTCACTGCATCTTTCAGACATGTCATTTCAATTAGCAACCCTGCCCTCCAAGGGTTCGCAGCCTGACTGACATCCTCACATACTCACAAATTACAGCAAAGGCTGTAATTTCAACCCCACATTCAAAACACTGCAGTGGAGGCACCCACTGCTCACTTAGGTTAACTGTAACTCTATGTTGGCCTTGTTTGATTGGAAGTGTTTTCAAATCAATGCTCCTGGCGAGAGAAAACCAGATACACGCTCTGTAGCTGAGGTGCATGCTGTAATTTGGTATAAATAGCATCATTTCAGAGAACATCATCCCTAAAATGCTGTGCTGTTGACTTTGCATCCCACATGTGCTTGAACTTTGACCCTGCCCTAACCACCTACCCTTTGAGGGAGATTCGGTTACACGTAGCCTAAATGAGAGTGTACATTTGTCCCACTTTATTCTGAACTTGAATTGGGTGTCTTTTTTGTCACTCTGACGTGAAGTCTATTTCCAAGGCCGAGTGGAGGCGACAGTGAATATGACAGAAAATTCAATTCTGCTGTGACATTTCCAAATATGGAATGGTGATACTTTGATCTAGACTACAGAGGAGGCTGTTCAAGCACGCAGATGGTCAGCAGTGCTACTCTGCACAGACCAAAGGACTGTAGAGGCGTAAACAGATGCACGCACACACACACACACACACACACACACACACTCACACAGGGCACACGGTAGTCAGTGCCTAAGGCCTTCCTTGAGTTTGCACATGTGGCCTCTGACATTTTGCCTCAATTATCAACTACCTTTGATTATAATCATCACAAGGGAACTTTGATCCTTGCATTGTCACATCTTTCATCTTCCTATCCTGTTTACATGTGGCACTCTCTTTTTGTTTGTCTGTCTTCTCGTTATAGCTCCCTTTCTCTCTCTGTGTCTCTCTCTGCGTCTCTCTGTTTTTCCTACTTGTAGTGTGCCAGAGAAGATCTGAAGTAATATTTCGACATGAAAACAACCTCAAAATCCTCTGCAGCCTACCACCATGTACTAATGATAACCTGGGCTGTGAAAACAGAGTTGTCTTTGCTGACATACTGTCCCGCACCAGCATATTATCTTTTGCTTTGTTTCAACCGGTCTGTATCTGAATGTCCAATGAGAGATTGGCGTTCTCTGTTATTGAGGTTAGTGACGCAAATCTGAGGAGCTCAGGATCTTTGGCAACTTAAAATTCTTAACTCCTTGTTTCCTGCTTCCCGTCTAAAGCAATGTCAACACAGAAAGAATAGAATAGAATAGAATAGAATAGTTGTACAATAATAGTTATTGTCCGCTACAATGGCTCATTCCTCTCTTTAAAAATGGAAAATGGTGAAAATATATTGATTGCTTTGGGATGAGATGCGATGATTCGGTGCTGGTTTTTGTACATTAATCTGTTTTGTTTTGTTTTGAAGAATTGAGATGTACTTTTTCAACTGAAATTTAGGAAAGAGGGCTTGGTTTTAGTTGAACGGGTCTGAGAGGCGCATGCTCTTGATTTAAGCAGCGTGCTGGGGATGGACTTCTGCTTTAATGGGGGAAAATGGAAGAAAAGAAGTTCTTGGACCGGGCTGCTGTTTTTCCAGCGAGTACAGTTGTGGCGCTTGGTTTAACTCTGACAGTGTAGCAGTAAGGTTTAGGCCCTGGATAGTCAATCAAAATGGATTTCCAGTCAAAGATTGCAGGGTGCTCTCCTTACATAGCAAAAAGTAGCATTGAGTTTTGTTTCATTTTTATTGCTCGGTATTCACATTTATGAGAATTTCTTGAAATATTTGCTACATTTTTGCCAATGGATAAAATATGGTGGTGAATAACAGGCCTGGATCTGTCTGTGATCGTCTACAGGTGAAGTCAGCAGGTCCGCAGCCTCTACTGCATTCTCTCACTTTCTCTCTCCCTTGTGGTTAAGATCAGCTGGTAGTCTTTACGAGGGAGTGCACACTGGCTTGACATTTAATGTCCCCAGGCAACTACAGGAACCTTATGATACCACCGGTGGAGGTGCTACAGCAGCTGCACTCCAGCGTTAGATTGTCTAACTGAACAAAAGCAGTTCCAGTGTCAAACACTGACCACAAAACTTAATTTCCGATTTTTTTCATAATATATGGGAGGTAGAGTGGTCTAGTCGTCAGAGAGATCGTTCTTCAACCAGGCAACCCAGGTTCAAACCCTCATGTCGTCAAGAATCCCTCCCAGCTCCAGGGGTGCTGCTCTGTAGCTGACCCTGCACCCTCACCACCGTGGAAGGGAACAAGCAAATTATTACACAGTGGAAATGACACAAAAGATGGTAGAGAACAGATGAGTGAAGTATATGGTATACACTCTAGCCTGTGGAGCCACCAGAATGTCTCTGGGCCTGAGATGGTTTCATATTACTGTTAAACTATTGTTTATGTAGCAGAGTCTTGTTTTTATCCACTGTATCCGCTGGGCAACGCTCAGAATCTGTGTGGTATATCATTGTGTCTGCATACGTGGTGAAAGATATGCTACATTTAAGTGTGTCGAATGAGACACTTCTCTCCTTTACCCAATAGACAATTTTACAGTCAGAAATCTTACAGTCAAGAAAATGTAATTCTGTGTGCACACACACATGGATACATGCACACCTGCACACAAAGGTAATGTAAGCCTGCATGCAAGCATGAATGTGAGCGTGTCACATTCCCAGATTCTACCGCCGTCTATTTACATGCCTCCACCTGGCTCTGATTTGGAAATTTGATTCGGATTTCATGCATTCCCATAAAAATAAAATATCTGTGATGCTTTGTTACAGCCTTAAGGGAGAAACAAGAGGATTGATAGAAAGCACATGTGACTAGTTATGGTGCATAGCACATGGGCGCACTGTATTAGAATCAGGCCCAGCTCCAGAAGCATGCACTTGCACACATACACACACACACATACACAGGGCTACTGAGACCTAAGCATGAGCAGTGGGTTTAACTAGTAGATACAGGCCTCGTAAAATGCTTTTGGCATTATTTAGCTCCCTGCTTATTAGACCTGCCTTGTTTTTAACAGCTCGTATACCCAGTGCATTGTTCTACTGCAGGGAAATGCAAGCATCCATGTGGCATACTCTACCTTTACAGCAGCCAGGCATGTTGGAGATTGTGGAGAAGTGAAAAGTGACAGATGAATTACATTTGATTTTTTAACCTTATGTATTGTAGTGTTCATTATAGAGCTGTACACTTCCTGTGCTATGTATCTAAATATCCTACATTACAGCCACTTTGTAGGACTCCATTATGTTGTACATTCCTCTGGATTTGCAGCCAGATGATTTTACAGTGTGCAATTTAGAGTTAGATTTGGATTTGATGATTTTCAGGAGGCTGTTGCCAGGTCACTCCGGGATAGATGGGTTTGAAACACACATTTATGGCTGGCAAGTTGCAGGTATGACAATAATGATTCACTACACTGTATTTTCCTTGTTGTATCATGCAATTATGCAGGTGTGAGTGTGAATGCAGTTCGGCAGAGACTGCACCCAGGGTTTGAGTGGTGAGGTTATGAATATTATGAAACAAGAAATATTATTTTAGAAACTTCACAGCTCTCCAGCCTCAGAGCTTTGTGCATGTGAGGCCTGTTGACAGCAGAACCAGGCCAGGCCTGGCTGGCTGGATAGTGAAGTGTTTAGTTATTCTCCACCCACCAAGCCTCCTCTGGTTGCCCACTCTGAGGGAGTCCAGGTAAAGCTCCAAGTGTTGACACTGCTGTGTGTGTTTGTGTGTGTGCGAGAGCGACAGAGACACAGAACAGAGAACAGAGCCAGGTAAACCTGTGTGTTGACTTTACGGGGTCTCCCAGGGTGCAGGACCTGGTGGTGCACCAACATTGCTCTGTGTGCTGGGCCTGCTGAGGAGGAAGTCCTTCCAAGAAAATGTGATTGTTTCTACAAACAAGAAAGCCTGAAACATGTTTGCCTTTGCAATGCGAGAGCTTTGGAGGAAAACTTGTGAAGGAGCCTTTTTCTGAATGTGAGTGTTTGTTTCAGGTTTCTTTGGATTTGTGTTCTCCCGGGGTTATAAGACTAGCAACCATAGAGCTGTGTCTCTAAGTGTGAGTGAAGTCTCTATACTTATGAAAGTCATTCATTTTCTATGGCCTGTACAAAACATTGTAAGCCCACTAATGTTTTGTCTCCCATAATGTTAATATATATGTCCTTTAATCTGATTCTGAATTCTACAGTATGTTAGGTGTTTCTTGTGTTATCTGGAGCTGCGTTGAGAGTCATGGGCTTGTGGTTTTCTGAAGGGAGTATCTGTCCTTCACCACTTCCTGAACTAGCCAAGAGGGAACTGATATTTATGGGGAGCAGGCTTTTTCCCAGCAGTAGAAATCCAAGTCCATAGTCGTCCTATTCAGGAACGGTAGGTTCTGAGTTGATACAATAAACCCTGCTTGCTGGCCATCAACATTCGGTGTTAGGTGTTCATGCAAACCTGTTTGAAATCAAACAAAGGTCCAGTCAGAGTGGATAAAGGTTGTACTTTGTGAATACTGTCTGTCTGTCTCGTCTACATGGCTGCTGTGATTGAGCTCTCTAGTGTAACATAGTCGAAGTGAGTAACTGACATTTTAGATATTGAGAACACTTCTGATTATATCACGACATGACATACCACATCTCCCGCTCCTAGACAGAATTTATTAAGCCACCACAATCAGGAACCATTAGCCTGCATGGTTTTGTTTTTATTTCATTTTCCTTCTTGAGAATAAAACAGTAAATGGCTGTCATACTGTAACTGTGCTGTAAATTATGAAATGATTTTGAGATGTAGAAAAGTACCTCTAAGTATTGATGCATACACAGCGATTGCACACACACGCACACACACACACACTTACGGTGCATGTGCTTCACCTTCCTTTAATTAACCAGATGTGTTGCTGTTAACAAAGAGTCATTGATGGAAGAAATAGCTGCATATTTCATAGAAGGACAGGGGAGTCTTCTGGTGTAGAAATATATGAGGCTAATATGTTTTATGAGGCTTTACCCAGACAGTTACAGAGCTTGTAAGTCTGGAAGCACTGGACAGGTACAGCACAGTAAAGGTGGGACTTGGTGGGACCTCAACACGCACTGAATCAAATCTCTGGGCTATTCTTTATTGTTACAGATCGGTAAAGTAATTTTTGCAGTCCAAACTCTCAGGTGCATGGTTTGGATTGGCTGGTGAAATGTGCCAAACATGTTAGGCAACCTTTAGGGACTTTGTTTGATTGTGTCACACACTTTAGGTTATTTTTTGTTCCTATGCTAAAAGCTTTTAGAAGTTTCAATGGACCTGACGTTGGTTTGTTTTCCTAAATCTGATGTTAATCTGTGCTGAGGTACATTAAAAACGATCTATCATGAGCTGGACACGCCAAAGCCCAGTACTGTAGATATTTTATGTATGGACTTTGTTGAAGGTTTAGCCACCCTGTATTAAAGATGAGAGACACTGCCATGCTGTCGTTTTAAAACATAACAGCAATACTGCACAGAACCATTTTGATAGTCAAGGCTGAGGACAGCAAAATGTGTGTGCATGTGGAAATCCTCACCACAGATAACTTATAATAAAATGTAGTATATTGCACACCTTATAACAGAGTTTATCAAGCCATTTTATTCCAGGGAACCCAAAATACTTTTGATGGGCACATATCAGGCCAGGAATTTTGCTAAATTTAGTGTACAAATAGACACAGTCATAATTTTCTTTAGCAATATTAAGTTACTGAAACAAATAAAATAAAACATTCTTCTTACTAAAGCCCCTTCAAAGATCCCTGGGAGTCCACTGACCTCACCTTGAGAACCAAAAGGTTCAAATATACATGAAATCCACTCCTGAGCGTCTTACAGGAGGCCCGAGGCCCCACTGCATCGGCTGTGTGAGTCTATAGTCTGCAGTATAGTGTGTGGCACTGGTAGATATCCAAGTTGACCCCCCCCTTCTTTCCCCCTGTGACTCTACCTGTTTATGTTGGACAGCCTGCTGTGGTCTGTTGGTTAGAGGCTAGTGACAAACCGTTGCTCTTGACTCCCCTGAGAAAAGTACATAGCTCCAGTTTACCTGGGCGCCATGGTTACAGGGGCAGGAGAGAGCAGACTTTACCTCAGACCAATAATATTCAAGTCAAACACTGCCTCTTGACCTGGGAGTGGCAGAATGTTGTTTAATCAGTTGTAAAATACCTGACATACCGAGAAGATATTTTTGTTGTTGTTGTGACAGCTGCCGGTGCTGATGCATGGTTAATGTCTTTATTTTTTCAGTGAGAATTTCCTTAAAATCTTTGAAGCCTTCATTCACCGGCCAACAGTATGTGGCTTTTGAACACCCTTGTGAGCCGTTAACTGTATGTGTACAGCAAGCTGATTGATGGAGGCCAACCAAGTATCTCTCTGTTCTTTCCTCTGACATGCAGGTGGGGAGCGCAAGATGGCCTAGATCTCCTCTTTTTTTCCT